>MU001692.1:300372-397883 GCA_010093515.1 Lineolata rhizophorae
TTCCCTACGCTATGTACTCTTCCCTACGCTATGTACTCTTCCCTACGCTATGTACTCTTCCCTACGCTATGTACTGGCCTTCACTTGTTGATCAGTCTTGTGGAGCAATTGGGAAATAAAGATATCAGTTGAGTAATCAGCCACGACGTCGATCATTGTTAGCATGCGCAAGAACAGCTCCTTGATCTCAGGGAGGAACTTTCCCCAATCCTCCGGTTGCATCCTGCATCCGCTGCAGTACACGCTGCAGAGGTCACGCAGCTCCTCGCCCCCCCAAGCGGTCTGCCGTGAACCCGCAACTATTCAATCACGGCAAGTTGAGAGAACTTGCGGCAAATTGAGGCGAGAAGGGCAGAGAAGGAATCTGGAAATGCACGAAGAGAGGAAAAGAGAAGAGAAGAAGGAAAGAAGAAAGGCCGAGGCGGGCGAGTAGAACTAGGTATGTCGCAGGAGCAACCGGGTTCCGTATGGTGGGTTCGTGGCGCGCCAATGGGGTAGGAAAAGGGGTCAATGTGGATTCCAATCTTGCTCACGAGGGAAGTCACCACGGGCAAAAAGCGAGACAGACCAACCGAGAGGAAGGAAATGACGATCCGGAGGTCCTCAGGCTACTGCTACGTACGTGATGGATAACCCGGCGCCGCGAATCGCAGCTACTTAACTCGACATGATATGACGGGATGTGGGCGCGAAACAACCCAGGTAGGTAGGCGGGTACCAAGTGATGCTGCCGCTCGTTGCATCGCAACTACCCAGCAGTCCGGCAATACTGCCCAGATATCAGGAGGCGTAGCGCAACAACGACTCCAAGTGCCGATATGGAATGCTCTAGCCCCTCACACCGTGGGCGCTTGGCCCCGCACAGCCAGACATGAAAAGGTAACAAGTGAGATGATTTGCCGTGGCGCCGTCCGCAAGCCGAATGTTTTATTTCAGAACCTCAGCCGCACGTTGAAGGTTTAACCTCTAAAGTTGCTGTTTGATCAATTTGGACGTCTCGCCACAGGGAGGAGTATATAGCATAGACCAGAGATGCTTTCTGGAGTTCACGGTAACAAAGTAAAGACGGAATGGCATGGCGGGAACGGGCTAATGGTAGATGGTAGAAAAGTATGCTGGAGAAGAGGTATTGATAGAGGAGCAAAGGACCAATGTGGGGGAAGAATGTATAGAGCGGGGAAAAGTACATAGCACAGGGAAGAATACACAACATAGGGACGAGTGCATAGCACAGGAAAGAGGGTACAGCACAGGGTCGCCCACTACATACCGATGAACCAATGGCGAATTTTTCGGGGGCGACTTCTGGCGAAATCTGACCACAACACATGGGAAATGATGGTTTTAGAGAGAGAACAAGAGACGGTGGTGGCATAGCGCCAAGTAATAGGAGGACCCTGGTGCGGCAAGATAATGCAAACTCCTTACTACTACGCAGTACGCACGTAGATCCGATGCCTCCGCCCGAACTAGGCCAAATATAGCAATTCTCATTTATATTCGACTCTATGCACTGTAGCCCTTCAATTGATTGGGAGGCAAGGAAGATCAAAATAACTCCCGAGCCTGCCCGATAACCTAATTCTTGGAGCGGCCCCACTCCGCTCTGGGATTCTGCCCTCGACCGGTCGCGGCCTCATTTCCGAACTCTTTCTAGCACGTTATGCGAGCGCGAGCCAAGAGGCTAGTACACTCCACAACTTGATACAGTCTCCAAAGGTGCGCGTCTTTCGATCTAGACGAAAAGAAAAAACATTTTGCGCGACCCGGACGCATTAACGCGCTTGCGTAAATCTTGGACTGCGGAGCCAATGGCAAGCAATGCAAATAAATGCTGGAGGTCTGCTATAGCGCCGTGCGATGAGCACTGAGCGTTGAACTAGCCCCATATGGAAACGTTATAGAGTTAACCTTAATAACAAGCTACTTCAGCCGATGTTTTAGGACTCCTTTCTCCACATGCTGGGCAGCAGATAAAAACCTGAAATCTGGGCAAGATACAGATAAGAGATAGTCAGGAGACTGCACCGAAGGTCGCCCGAAGATTCTACAGAGTGTCACGAGTTTGACACTGCAAACCGGCAACCTGCCTTGCTGAGAACGTCTTCTGACGCCGCATATAGGTACATCGAATCCATTGCTCCCCAGCGACCCTCCCCTGCTCTCTCTTTGCCCACGAACCGTGCGCCCTCCCCCATCACCCGAACTTTCCCCAAAAAAGAACATTCTGCGCCGTCCGGCAGCCGCTCAGCCCGGCCCGGGGATCACATCCCTAATCCCTACATATTCCCCACTCCCCCCAATTGCGGTCTCGTCCCGCGGTCCGCTCTCGGCCGGTTTCAGAAACAGCCCTGGCAAGGGCGCGCACGACGCGCCTAACCCAGCGACGACGACGCGACCTGAGGCGCGACGCGCTCGGCGCGTATGGTCCCCCGGCCCGGCCATCTGCTCTAGAGTTGAGCTCGCTTTCTACTCCGCAGCCAGTCACCGTATACATATGCAACTCCATCCTTATCGTTCTGATATATTCGCGGATACGGGGAGGGAATGTCTACGTACATGTATGTACTTAGGTCGAGCGTCCAGCTTAATGCACGGCGCGCGGTATAATAATGAAGGAAATGCTCCACTCGGAAACGGGGGCCGTCGGGGTATCAAAGCGAGCGTGGCGGTGGCGGGACTCGGCAGCGATCCCGCTTGCCAATCTAACTCCCCCGGTGCCTCGTTCAGGGTCTGGGGGAGGGGGGGGAGGGGGGGAGGGGGTGGGGTTTAGCGGAAGGGAGGATCATCCTGTTATCGACAAGGTGACAAGCAAGGAACGGTGCGGGCAGCGGGACTGGTGGCTCAATCAACTTGTCTCCCCGACTCAGCCACGGCTTCCTTCCCCGAGCGCCATCTGCTGGGATCAACGAAGGGTACCTAAGGGGGCGCCGTGCTCAGGAAGGATAGGGAGAGGGCATTCCGTTATTTAAAAAAGTCCGGGCCGCGCCGCTGATGGAAAACTCTTGGGCGCACCCCCTTCCGCTGTCAACCCTCTCGGCCTACCTCCTCCTGAACTGGAACCCATAAGTCAACTTTGCACTCCACCATACAGTTGGGCAGTGCGACAGACAGGACTCCAGCCTCGTCCCTCCGTCCATCCACAAGCCCCTTAGGACCCCCTCCGGAGACTCACCACCGTCCACCATGGCCGCCACCGATCGCCCTGACATCGCCTCCCTCGGCGCCGGCGTGACGCACCTCCGCCTCTCCGCCGACGACCTCTCGCTCCCGCGCACCTCGCCCTCGTCCTCCTCTTCCTTGTCCTCCTCCGCCACCACCTCGTCGCTCGGCCACAAGCGCAAGGACGCCGCCTTCGCCTTCCCGCCCGCCGCGCTGCCCTCGCCGCCGCGCCAGCGCCTCCGCCGCGGCGCCAAGGCCAGCATGCCCTGCCTGCACGTGCGCATCCCGTCCAACGCCAACTTCCTGAGCCGCGCGCCCGAGGACGCGCCGGCGCCGACCGAGCCCACGGCGAGCTGCTTTTTGATTGTGAGTTTCTGAGCCCCGCCGTTCGGACATCTGTTGTGTTGGCAATGGAGCGGAGGCGAGCGTATGGGAGTGCTGACGAGCCGTGTGGATAGAAGCCGATGTCGGCGACGGCGGCGTCACCGCCGCATGATGTGGCGGGGAAGATGGGCGGGCGGTTGGATGAAGGCGATGAGTCGCACCAGTAGGTTTTGGTTGAATGTGTGTCGGGGTGGGTTGAGGTTTTTCGTCGCTGTCGGGTTTGATGACGGGATATGAAGCTACGATTATCCGAGAGGAGCTCGAGAAGTGAGACGGGCGGACTCGAGCGGGTTAGAGATTTCAAAAGCCTCTCTCTAATCGAAGATGCGAAACGCATCTGTCACGATCGTTATGATTAGATACCACCTCTGGGATAGGGGAATTTCACTGTCGCTACCAGATCGGTTTGAATCTGCGTTAACTTGTCTATGTTCGATGTGGCAATTCTACTCGTGTGCGCTACCGAGCTCTGCATCTGTCAGTTGTACTCACCATTGAATGTAACGTCAACATGAATATCTTCTTACCTGCTCCTACGCCAATACCTCTAAATCCTCATACTCCGACGTCACACGTATCCCCGCCCGAATGCACATGATCGAAAGACTGCAACATGCCCTTCGCATGCGCCAACGCGGCCAAAATGACCATGACATGCAAGATCTGATGGCTTGATCCAAAAATATCGAACCGGCGCGGGTACCACCTTTCCGGGAACTGCGAACGGCATCCGTCAGCCAGAAGTAAACACGCCCTGTCCCGTATTAATATACTTGAGGCCAACAAACGCGCCATTCGTCGGCCCCGTAAAATACCGACGATACAGGGGAACGTCGGGCACCCGGACAGAGACGTAGGATCCTCGGCCCATTGCCCCCCGCCCGCCCAACTCACCTTGACCGCATACGCCGCCGCCCCAAGCCCGTTGCACACGACCGTGACGCCCACCCACCCGAGCGCCAGCTTCTCTCTCGCCGCCTCCCTCTCCGCCCCCCGCCGCCCCCATCCGTCCCGCGCCCACGCGTGTCCCACCGGCACCAGCGTCAGCGCCGCCAGCCCCGCGTACGCCGCCGCGCGGCGCCCGCCCGTGAGCGGGTCCCGGAAGCGCTCGGCGAACGTGTACGCCGCGCACGCGCCCGCCTGCGCCGTCAGCAGCGCCCAGTAGAGGTTGCGCAGCGGGATGGCAGCGGCGGCGGCGGCGGCGGTGGCGTCAGCCGAGGAAGAGGAGTCCGCGGCCGCGGCGGGGCAGGAGAAGGCGTAGTGCACCTGCGGGATGGTGGCGCTCCACATGAGGATGACGACGCCGAGCCAGTCGAGTTGGAGGCCGAGGGTCAGGACGCGGGCGGAGTGGTTGGTTAGGGTGTGGAAGCTGCGATACCGGTCGTTAGACGAGGCCGGTTGTTTGGGGGCGAGGGGAGGGCTTCGACTAGGGAGACGCACGCCGTGGAAAGGCAGAAGCAGATTGCGACGCCGAAGAGGTAGACGGAGAAGACGGTCACGTCGGCGGTGCTGGCTACGGCGTAGCGCGGCGGGATTTCGGTGGTGAAGATGTAGCATGGGAGGCATGCGAATAAGACCGCGCCGAGAAAATGTGACCAAATATTTACTGGGAGGGGAAATGAGCATTGAATAGAGCAGAAGTGAGAGCGGCCTCTACGAGTGTTCGTACCAGATTCATTGTGCAGGTAGAACCAGCTCAGAACGCATTCGTATACCGACTCAGTGATGGGCCTGTTGAAATCTTAGTCTTCGAGTCGATAATTGATAGTCGTACGATCCCCAGTACGTACCGGTACCCCGTCAGCGTGAGTTCGTTGCCGCCTCTTTCTGTCGTCAGTCCGACATGGCATCAAGGTTCGAGTAGACATGAGACCATACTGGAGCCACTCAGCTTTCCGAACAAAGTTAGCCAACAAGACTCGACACCACACGATAGCTGCCTCATTTTCCTCGTTGCAAGACCTACGCAATTCGCTCCACAAGTATAACGTTGAGTCCTTCGTCTTCCGCTTCCCATCTACCACAGCCTCGCGGCCGGCCCACTTCGACTGGCGGATGCCGTCGCCGCCAGACATTCCCCGCTAATACAGGGTCGTATTCGTCCGGTCGCCGACAAAGGAAGAAAGCACGGGTCATAAGAAATTCATTGGTAGTGAGGGCAGAAAATCAGAGCAGTGGTCGCAGCACAACGAACGAATCGGGTTGTTGAAGTCGGACATGGCATTAGTTTGTCGCAAGCATGGGCGCGACTGTGCGGGTTTCACTCGCGTACGTGCAAAACGCATTCCCTCCCTTCTTTTCTCGAACTGGTTTCGGCGCGTGTCGTCTCGATCGGTAGGTACGGTGTTTTGCAGTTCACGTGCATGGAAACCAGGGTACCTGCAGGAGATCACGATCATAGCCTGATCCAGGTTCGTGATTCGTCAACAGGCAGTAGTTGCTTCGAGGCTCGACCCGAAAGAAGATTGGAACACCATATTCTCCTTCTCAACTCGCCCGTACGTGAGTGAGCACGATGTCAAGAAAATACTTGCAACCTACATAAGTTCCCTTCCGTCCTGCCTACATATTCATCCCTCCCTCGCCCTTCAACCCTACGCTCCCACAATCCAAGACTTTCCGCCCATCGTAGCCTCCACGCCACCACTCCTCCTCGCCTACTTACCCTGTCCGGCAACTTTCTCAATGTCTCGAATTCGCGCCTCGGCCTTGGGTCCGTTTACAGAGAGGAAGAGAGAGACGTATGCAGGTTCGGCGCGAAGCCCTAGCGCGTAGCCACCCCGCCCCCCCCCTTCCCCCCGCGAAGATCGGGCCCTACATACATACATGTGTATACGTAGGCGCCGCCGCCCAGGAACGCGCGGGAAGAGCTTATACCTGACCCGACCCGACTATGTAGAAGGGTACAGGAGGAGGGTATGTGGATTGGTTGGTTGGTTGGACGGATGGACGAGAAGGCTTAGTGCTAGTCTCACCGTGAGTGAGGTAAGCTGCAGGGCCGCAGGTGGAGTAATACATACGTGGGAAGGCGTGTAGCTACTAAGGGGATGGATTCTGTATGTCCCTAGGCTCTCTGGACTTGCGAATGCTATTGGGAAGAGGGCAATGACGATTCCCTTTCCCAACTGCCTACTAGGTTGTGCGTCTCACAGCTGGGCTAACGCCACCTCTCAAGCGGCGCGTCTCGAAACTCGCACAAGAAATTCAAAAACATCGCAGGAACCCACACAGTTCCAAAAATCCAACCTTGTCCGAGACGCAAAATATCTGTTTAATATTTACCTCGTGAAAGTAAATACCTTCTTCGCGCACTGTCCGTCTCACTTTCTACAAAATGCACTAGGCAACGCCCAACACCCAAAACCTCAAAAGCAAAAAAAGACATTAACCCCGAGAAAGAGCCCAAACAACACATGCTCTCTTAGATATGATGATTTCCAGAGCACCCCCTCGCAGCTGTCACAATGGGAAACTTTGATAGCCTTCGAAACGCCATCCGCATGTCGTCGATTCTAGGGAGCACGTCGAGGAAGATATGACCATTGGACCAAAAAAAAAAGACAGTAAAATAAAAAGATGTTTCCGCTCATTGAAAACGCCGAGTCTTCTTTTCCGCAAGACTGTCCGGTGTGGTAATGAATGGTTTTGTTTCTGCGTGTGCGTGCGCATGCAATCATGCATCATGATGCCCGTCATCCAACTTCCCATCCGACCCGACCTGAATCGGACAAAACCGACTGGCCAAAGTGATATAACTACCCATCCGCAATCTCATCCCGCCTAGTCCATTAGCCGTTTGTCAACCAGTCTCTCACACTTTCGTCCCCGCTCTGCAGAGCCCTCAACCGCAGACCGCGCCCTTCTTAAAAAGAACATATAACGCATCAGGTATTCAGCCGGCAAAAAAAAAGGAAGGAAAAAACAATAATTACACCCGCTCATGCCTGAACGGCTCGTACGCGCTCGCCTGCTGCCCCATATTCTGCAACGGCACCTCGGCGCCATGATGCTGCTGCGACCTGTTGGCGCCCTCGGGCAAAAACGGGCTCCCGATGCGCTCGTATGCATACGGCGTCTTCTCGGCCGTGACGCCGCCACGCTTGCCATCTCCACCCCTGCCCTTGCCCTTGCCGCCGCTGCTCCGGCCCGAGCAGCAGCACGTCGAGAAGAGCCAGAAGAGGCCGGCGGCCCAGGAGAAGCCGACGGCGAGCCAGACGACGGAGAGCGAGGAGCGCCCCAGCGAGGCGTGGATCTTGTAGGGCTTGAGGACCGACTCGAAAGTGCCGACGAGGGCGCCGTAGAGGGCAGTCGAGGTGATGGCGGCGGCGAGGGTCATGATGGAGGAGGCCTGTCGGCGCGCAAACGGGAGCTGTTAGAAATGGCGTCTCTCTTTTAAGGTTGAAAATAGTAGCCAGTAGAACTGGGAGAGAAGGGAAGGGGGGGGGGGGGGTGGAAACAAAGAAAAAAAAGGGGGGGGGGGAGGGGGGGGGGGGGGGGGGGGGGGGGGGGGGGGGGGGAACGCACAGTAGACACAATGGTGGTCACGAAACTGCCCCAGCGGCTGCAGATGGCGAAGAGACCGACGACGATCTCGCCGACGGTGATGAAGAAGGAGATCGAGTAGGCGGCGAACATCCACTTAGCCACCTTCTCGTACGTGTCGAGGCCTTTCTGCAGCTCGTCCGGGAAAAGCTGCTCGACGTTGGTGTTTTCGAGCCCCCAGACGGCCACCGGGTTGAACCAGAAGGACGCCTTGCGCGGCGAGCAGTAGTCGATGTCGGGCGACCCGTTGTTTTCCTCGCCCGAGCAGTAGTTCCAGATGTAGATGTTGTAGTAGTCCTTGAGGTCGTCGTCGGCCTGCGCCGACTCGAAGGCCGACAGCAGCGTGTTGTCCAGGTCCGTCCCATCCACCACGTCGAGGTCCGGATTTGCTGTGAATTCAGACAGGTCCGCCTGCAAATTTTGATGGCAATTTGTTAGCGATTTCTCGATCTTGAACAATCTTTGACTCTCGCGATGTTGTGCTCGCGCGCGCGCGCGTGCTGACTGTCTGGATAGTGTACTCCGTACCTGCATGAAATATAGCCCCGTCTGCACCGAGGAGCCCTTGTTCAGCCCGCCCAGGAAGACGAGCAGGAGGCAGATGAGCGACGCGATGGTGAGGCCCATGGGCACGAAGATGCACGCGAATCGCCCGAGCTTGCCCATCTTGAATTCCTTCTAGAGATTTCCTGCTCCGGACTTCGTTTGGAGGTTTGACTGCGACGACCGGTCTTGGTTGGTGTCCGAGGTCGCGTCGGTGTCCAAGGCGACGCGTGGAAACGAACGACGGTCGGAGTTGTGGGAGGAACGGAGGAAAGCAAAAAGGGCCGAGTTGCGTTGCTAAGTTTAAGGTGGCGGCGGCGGCGGCGGTGGGGAGACGGGGCCGGGCGCGGGAGGTGGAGTAGTAGCTAAAAACGGGCAGGACAAACGCACCGAAGTGTGGGAGGAGGAGGAAGACTGAGGCGACGACGGGACGCGGAGAGGGAGGGAAAGCAAGAATGACCAGGCTTAGGGGCCGCGGATTCTGGCAAACCTTATGTACGCAGCGCGACGCAGACGAGAAGGGGAAAACGGTCGCTGGTGCTGATGGGCTGAGGTGCAGGCCAAGCCTAATCAGGCCGAGGGTGCTGCCCCGGGGGCTGGCTGCTGCTGCTCAGCCCCAAGCCCTCGCCGCAGGGCCCAGCCCCAGCCTGGCCCGCTTGGCAACGCCCTTTTTTATCGCAATGGCGGTTAGTAAGAGCGGGCGGGTGATGAGAGTCCCGGCATCTCATTGCGCCCGCAGCGCTCGCTCCAGAATGGAAACCAATGGGGGCTTGGGAAAAGGAACCTGGTTCTTGTTCGCGATGCGCCGCCAACAGACTCTCCATAGCAAGCCGTTGGGCGGCCCGCGAAAATAATTCAAGGTATCGACCGGGCCCGGTGTCGTCGTTTCACCAGGGCCCAGGCCGACCGTCAATGCCTTTGTATGTACCTAGCAGATTCATTCAACGCCGCAGGGACCGCTGTAAGAAAGTCACGTTTCGCGGCGCCTCTTCCTCCGGTGCTCTCTTCTCACGGCGGAACGGTATGTAGCGCGCAAAGCGTACTACGTATACTACGTACAGCGCGCAATACGCCCTTCCTCCTCGTCGCCCAGAGCGCCAAATCCATACAGAGTCTTCCGTCCCGCTATACAGCAAATCCACCACTTCCAATCCACCCACGAACTCCACACCTGTCAGCAAACCCTCTAGCGCCCCCCAGCGCCCCAGCGCCCCAGCGCCTCAGCACCAGGGTTCTCTCCCGCACCGCGCGCCCTACCCGAACCGACCCAAGCGTGCACGCCCGCATCCACACGCGCAGCCGAACCCGTTCGCTCTTCTCTCCGTATGTATGTACCCCGAACTCCCATCGCCTCTCTCCCTTCCCTGCCCTATCCGGGGCTCGACTCTCCGTCCCTAGGCGCCGTCTGGTACGTGTGTATGTAGTAAGCGGCTCGGCGCGGCCTCTTGGCCCTCTGTATGCAGACCAAGGTCCCAGGAACGGAATGGCGCAAGCCAAAACGCCCTCGGGGTCCCCGGTCGTGGCCTGCCAGAGGGGAGGGGGGGCGCAGGGGCACCGCTACATACGTACATAAACACCCCCCGGTCCAAATTTAGCAACGGACTGCTTGGCGGGCTACGTGCGCACTGTACCTAAGGCGCTGGCTGTGCAGCAGGTGTGGGCGGGTGTGGCTGGTGGCGCGACGGGAGGCCTGCGCCACCGGGGTCGGTCCCTGGCCAGCTGGAGCTCACTACTGGTTGGGACGCTGCGCACAGCCACGCCCGCTCGTCGCCCTGGGCGCAAGGGCAGGCGCGGTGGACTCCGCACGTGCGGGCCGGAGTACGTACGGAGCACGTACGGAGTGCCTGGGACGCGGGTCGCCGTTGAACCGCGTGCGCATGAGCAGTGCGGCGACCGGTCCGCGCTTAGAGGCCTACGTAGTATGGAATAGGCAATTGCGCGGGACGAATCTGTTGACTCTCGACACGAGGTGGCGCTCCGCACCAGTGCCGCAAAGGGCAAATTCAAGCGCTAGGGGAGATTAGGGCTGGATCCCACACACCACGGCTCCTAGACTGTACTACGGAGTACGGAGTACATGCTACAGAATCACTGCGCAGACGACCGCCATGGTTGACGCCCAGATGCTTTGTTCTTCGCTGATTCGACTCTCTTCACTTCCCCACCAAGTAACCACGATCCACGGCACGATAAGTCCGCAGCATTTCCCAACGCTTCGGAAAGGTAACACTCAAAGTTTGTATTCATCTCTGTACTCCGTAGCGTCCACTATTTCACTACACACACATTCAATCATCACATCCGCACAGTCGCACAATCGCCAATCCAGTATCCTTTTAATTTCTCGTTTCCGAAATTCAGTCAAGCCCAGTCCAGTCTGGCCGACAGTTTCACTACGCACACACTTCACTCATCACATCCCACAATCTGATGATCCAAATTCAGGAACTTTTCTAAATTCCCATTCCTAAATTCCCATTTCCGAGAATTAAAAATAAAAAAAATAAATCTACCCTTACAGCCCCGCGGAACAAAACATCCACGTAGGCCCATCCGTCCCATCAAGTCCAGTTTATCACTCAACCACTCCGGGCGTAAAAAGCCTCCCCCCCCCCAGACCATCTTCCCCACATAACTACATGCCCCATTCCCCCAGAGTGGCTAGTCGCGTATCCGCGGCGATAAAAACATGCCCTATGCCCATCCCAGCCGTATCTACCCATGGATCCCGTACATACAAGGAGCAAAGCTTCAGATAAAAGGGAAAGGGAAGGGAGAAGAAGCGAAAGCACTCATGTTGCCTAGTGATTCCTCCCTACTCGCTGGCCCGGCTCCCAGCCGCGCCGCCTGCTCTTTTGCCGTTCGTCTGTCTGTCTAGTACCTGCTGATCGTCCGATCACCGAGCATGATGTTTCGTCCGTCGCGCGAATATCTCCATAGCCCGAAATGAAAACAATACCATGTTCGCGACGAGACAATGGGTTCCATGCCAATCATGTATGCGGTTGCGATGCTCCGGAAGAGGAAATTGAAAAGCATCCTTGTATGCCCCTTTCATTCAAGCTCTTCCTTCTTCGTTTCTCTTTTTCGACTTCGAATGAGAACAATGTTCAATGTTCATCTTCGTTTCCAGTTCCCCGTAAGAAATAAGATAATAAGAGGTATGGCTAAAAGAAGACGCCACGAAAGAATAATCGGAACGAAGCGAAGCGAAGTTCAGAAAACCTCCGAAGAGAATATATTCGAAGTAGAACAATTGAATTTGGGATGCAAGGCCCAAGGCTGAAGTAGGTAGGTAGGTGACAAGACGACGTAAAGTCTGGCTATAAGCGGGATGCCGCAATACCACTAGAAACTAGAAGCCCCCTCGATACTACGAGAGAAAATGTTGACATTTGCCACAAAAAAAGAAAAGCATGGTAGGAAAACTCCAACGCAGTGGATGCAGTATATAGAAGAAAATAAGAAAGGAAAAATGCGATGCAAGACATGATGTTGGATTGCACAAAGAGAAAGATCCCTGCGGAAAGAAGAACTCCGTTACGCTTCATGCCCAGGAGCCAACAAGACGAAACGATGACCTGATGATAGATGGATGGCAGCAGCCGTATACGTGATGTAGTGATCGAACTGCCCACTCCCCGGGACTAGCAGTAATCTTCCTCTCAGCAGACAGACATAAGGAACTTCGGCAAGGCGAAAATGAAAACAAAACGAGGTATTCCTCACGTGACGGCTGTGACGCACATGCGTCGCCTGAAAAATGCAAAAGAGAAGGGAAAGAGAAAATCTGAGCGAAAGATTCGAGCCCCTCCTCCCCCGATGAAAACAAAACACATCCATGAAGAGCAATAGCCGCCTTAAGCCCGAACTCCTAATGCTTGAGGTATCTCGGTTAGAACGTGACAAATATTTAAGGGTATCCCGAAGTCCTAATCTATCCCCAGAAGCGGAGCAATCGTCCGGTCAATGCATTCTATGAGTGGCACCGCAAATCGGCGGTGCCGGTCTAACTTGAAAGGCACAACTGTATGCATGACTCCGACATACATTCCGACCAACCCCTAGGGCTGGCTGGGCTTCGTACCCCGAGCGGGTCGTGGTAACGACCTCGGCCAATCATGATGAGCATGACGTCAAGGCATAATTTCCGCGGGTCGTGGCCGACGACACGTCTGGGGAGGATGATTGCGGTGGAAGGTTTCGTCGTTAGTCGATGGTCGGGAAGAACGATGGAAAGGGCCGAATATTTTAAAACGCGATTGCCGAAGAGGCAATTCGCCCAGAAGAACAACTGTTGTGGGAGCAGCGAGCGATGCAAGAACTATCGGAGGTGGTGTCCCGACAGACACGCTGCAGGTGTCTTCATCGGGGAGGTCGGTCGGGTGGTCCTTGTCCTTGTTGCTGCTGATTGCGACCGCCTTCGCCGCGCCGACGGATCCATTCCGCGTTGCCAGATTGGCGGCCCTCGAGCGCCTTCTGTGCGTCTGGATCGGGTCGTGGCGAGCGGCCGGCGGCGCCGTTGATGATGTCCTCTGCGGAGATCCTGCAGATGTCCTGGGCGATGCTGGTGATTATGTACTGGCGCAGTTCGCGGTTCTCGCGCATGTCCTCCCCCTCGAGGCGGAACTTGTCCTGCTTAGACATGTCTTTGCGGCGCATGGCGCGAATCTCGTCGAGTATGTGCACTAGTACGGCTTCGGGGGCGCGTGTGCGGTCGGCTGCAAACGAGCGAGCGTTGCGGACATACCGCCGGGTCACGTCCGTTGCACCGTCAACGGAGAAGGCGATGCAGTATCCGAGTTTCTTACCCCAGCCTGTGCAAAGTCAACATCGATTGTCGATCGATCGATCGATCGATCGAGTAATGCGAAACATATGAAGAAGAAATGAAACGTATTGACGCACCTTCGGTGTATAACCGGGGCTTGTCCCAAGCCTCCTCGCAGCAGTCCACGTGCACCCATCTGTTCCGGTGAACGCTGAACACCTCCGTCCAAACGTGGTCCTCCGAGTTCCATACCCAGCGAACCCTATAACCTAAGGCGCGAACCAGCATGCTGAAGCAATTTGCCCACTCGCCACATCGTCCCTTGCGAGTTTGCAGCAGCACGAAAGCGTCGTTGTAACGCGGGAATCGTTCGTACGAATTGCAGCCCTCGCGGGAACAACGGTACAGCTCAACCTGGTTGGCGCCGCGGGCTTGCTCGTCAGGCATCGGCGGGGCCATACCGACAGCGATCGTCGGGTTGTAGCACGTCGAGCACTTGGGATTGTTGACCCAAGAGAAGAAGGAACGCTTGAACCAGCGGAGAAGGGCGCGGACGACGCAGTCCTGCAGGCCCCAGGCGGGCTTCTTGCCGACGGACTCGGCCTGGGCCTGGAGGACCTGGTGCTCCTCCTCGGCCTCGTCGTAGATTTGCGGGAGCGGGACGGAGTGGAGTGCCTCGTCAAGGAGGCCGGGGTTCTCCCACTTGAGGGGCATCTGGGAGAGCGAGATGAGGAGATTGCGGAAGCGGATGGAGCGCGGGTCGGTGGGAGGAGTCGGCACGAAGGGAATGTTGCGTATTGAGGAGTAGGACGGGAGCTGGTTGGGATCCCGGGGCGCGGGTGAGGACGACCGGGACATGGCCGAATGGGTGCTCAGGTCGCTCATGCGCTTGGTGGAGAGGACCTGGCGATAGCGATCCGCCATCTCCTTGCAGGCCTCGCTATTGAGAGGTCGCGGTGTGGTAGGGCGGCTGCCGCGGTGCGGCAGCTGGAGTTGTCTCGGGTCGGCCATGGTGGATGGGATGGTCCGGTCGAGGCGGAACCGGAAGCGGAGTGACGACGGTCGGCGGAGACCGCAGCGTCAGGGACGTCGAAGCGGCGGCGACAGGAAAGATCCCAAGGATTCCGGCCGGAACGACGACCCGAGGCGGTGCGAAGCGCTATCGCAACGGGTAGAAGGACGGGAGGTAGAGGCGGGAGGTTGAGGACGCCAGAGTGGAAGAAGTCGTCGTCGATGGGGCGGTCGGGAGCAGGCGGTCGCAGCCTCCGTGAGTGCCTTGCACAGCCCGATGCGACGAGGGGAGAAGCAGGCGCCACCAGCGCGGGCGCGAGGGAGCGGAGCGGAGAACGGGGCGCCGGGGCCGAGGCTGGCGAGCGCGCGGGTCGAGAGGAGAGAGGCGCCGTCTCTCGCGAGGACGTTCAGGAAGCGGGCGTTCGCGGGTGCGGAGCGGTGCCGGCGAAGCGTCCGGTGCGGATGGCGAGGAGGACGAGAGGAGCAGCGGGCGGCGGCGGCGGTGGTGGTGGCAGCAGCAAAGAGACGGGGGGGAGGGAGCCAGAGAAGAGGACAGGAGGGAAGCGAGGCCGGCACGGGGAGAGCGGGCTCGGGCGGGCTGGGGCTGGCGGGCGGCAACGCAATGGTCCCTGGGGCCGGGGCGCGGTGCGTGGTGGTGCCGGCGGCGCTGCGTTGCCCGTCGTCGTCAGCTCCGGTTAGTCAGCGCGCGCCGCCAATCAGCGCGCGCGGCCCGGGCAAGGCCTCGCGGACGATTGCGAAGTTTGCGACGTGCGCCACGGCCAGACGTGCGACACGATTCCCTGTGGGGCGACAGCCCGGCCTGCCGCTCGCGCTGCTGCCCGTCCGTCTGCCTGCCTTCCGCGCCTGCCTGGCCGGCCGCGAGAGAGACGGCGGGACGGAGGCTCGCGCGTGCGCTCTGTGTCGCCGGGAAGCCCGCCCTGTATCTTCACTTCCTCTCCGCCGGGTCGAGCGTCTCGAGGTTACTCCGTACACCTTACGGGGAACCCGCCAAGCCGCCCCTGGGTACAATATCAGACTCGGGGTCGGGCGGGAAGGGGAAACGCCTGGCCGTCGTCTCCCGGCAGCGCCGCGCAACCAGCACTGGTGCCAAGCGCGGCCACCTAATCCTCTTTTATCATGTATTTATTATTTTTTTGGCCTTCTCTTTTATAGGTAGAGCGCTCGTTAGCCTGGGCCGAGAACATGGCGCCATTTTGGGGTGTGCCAGTGAAGAAAGCAGCCAGGGTCCACTCACACGCTCCCGTCGCAGCCGGAGAGGGTCGCGACCGGGTTCGGCCAAAATCTGGTCCGATGTGCCAGCGATCGATGCGCGTGCGAGAACCGAGTCCAAAAAGAGCCTCGAGGTCGCGCCAATTCGGGGCCAGCATCCAAGAGGCGCGAAGCAAACCAGCCGGCCAATTCAACCGGTACAGCGTCGCGGCAAGCCAGCAGGGCCTCTGTCGCCCTTTGAATACCAGCGTGGCGGGCGGGCGCAGGGCGAGGCTGGCAACGGCCGCGTCGCGGTCGCTCGGCGGGCGAAGCCCGCTTGGTGCTACATACGTAAGTGCGCCGGGCGGCCACGCACACGCGTCGACCGGCCAGTCCCCTGCCGGGCCGGGCTTGGCGGCTGACCAGCCTGGCTGTGGCTAGCGCCGAGCCACGCAATCGTGCCTCGCGCCGCTCCGCCAGGCCAAGACAACCACCACCACCACCGCTTCCGCCGCATGTCTGCTGGACGCGCACGCCGCCAGAACATCAGCACCACCTGCTCCTGTCGTATGTACCTACCTACGTAGTAGGTCCTAACAAGGGCTCGCTCCTGGCCCCCCAGCCGTTCCATGTAGCCCTGGAGCCTGTGCTACGTACCTACGCCTCGTGTGGAGATGATGGATCCCCCGTCGCAACCCTTTCTTCCATTCGCATTCTACTATGCCTACTACGTACGTGCGTCCTGTGCACAGTACTCCGCACTGTCCAGTGAATTGTGGATTCGCATCTCCGCCGCGAACGCCACACCCGCTAGCCCTTTTGCCTCCTCCATGGGAAAGCGCGGTCCAAAACGTGGAATTATCAGAATTGCCATATTCAAAGGTCTCCGCAGTACGGAGTACAGACCTACTACGTAGGCATTACTGTAGCCGCTCAACCCCGAGCGCGAAAACCGCGATTGCTAGCCCGCCTCGCCCGCGGCTATTTTGCGACATCGGCGCGCGCCCGATGTCGCGGCCCTGGCCACCGTACTTGGATCGCCTCACACAGCGCCCACGCAAGCCTTTCTCAACACGCGCGGCAGCCCGAGACCGCCCATCAGCCCGTCCGCCCATCAGCCCATTCGCCAGGCCGAGCCCATGCTGAACCCCCTTTCGCCAAGACTGCCGTGTGCATCTTGGCGGGGCGCGAAGGCTCTGCTGCTGGGTACATACATGCCTACTACGTACGTATACCAGTTTCTGTTCGCTGCTCCCGGCACGGGGATTTGCTTGGCCTCGCTTGGGCAAAGAAACTGGGAATTTGGCGAAGAGGAGAGGGGCAGCAGGGGCTCGCGGGTCTGGACCCGCGGCGAAAAGTGAACTATTGAAAGCGATCGGCCGACGCACGCATCAGAGTGCGTACGTACATAGGTAGTAGGTATCTAAGTGTGTGTTCCCGCCCGTCCCGATGCGAGACCGCCGATTACGAGTGCGCCGGCAGGTTCTGGGTACACCGTAGGTAGCAGGTATACGTATGTACTTCTTTCGTACAATGCCTACGTACGTATGGAGTTCCCTTCCGGGAGCGGCAACGAGATGTGCATCTACTACGTGCCTAGGTAGAGCTCCATGGGAGGGAAGCCGGGGTCAAGGCCGCCCGCCGGCCAGCCAGCCCGGCCAGTGGAGACTGGAGAGGCGGGAGCGGGACCCGCAGTGGAGACGGGGCGAGACTACTGACGGTGGCTTTCCTCGCCAATCCCCGCGCCCGTCTCCCGACTTCTAGCCGCAGAAAAGAAGAAAAGAAAGACGCATGCGTTGAAACCGGCGCCAGGACGTCTTCCCCGTCTACCTATGCGTTTTGACGCCGATTGCCCTGCGTCCGGTCGGCCAGGAAGAAGCGATCTGCCGCCCATCATCGGCGGAGCACGGCGCTGTGTCTGACTGGCCGGGCGCCGCGGTGATCGCTCCGCCCGTGCGCTCACCGACTGCCAGAGGCCCCCACCGACCGGGGCGCCGCAGGGCGCTGCCTCCGTCGATCAGGCTGGCCCGGCGCCGGCCCTCACTTCTTTTCCCTCGGATCGTTACGGGCCTGGGAGCGGATTGACATCGGCCAGACTCGGGGTCCAGAAGATCGCTTCGTATATCTGTGGATTCCTTCTTCATGCCCTCTTTTTCCCCTTCCCGCCTCCGTACATACGTTCCTTCGTTTCCTGCTTCCCCAACCAAACGCGCCGACGTGAATCATGGACTTCGCACTCAAACACATAACCAGGCCTACGTATGCACTTTCGCGCCTCCCTTCTAAGTGAAAAGGAAGGGGAGGGGAGGGGCAAAAAATCTCACTTTCCCACACACCGCTTACGCGGCCCTCGCCGCCGGAGTAGGGGACCCGCGACACTTGTCTCTCGGCCTTGGAGTCTCACATTACGCAAGCTACACTGACACACAAGCTGCTACTGCGTACGTAGTACGTACCTCGCGCCTGCTAGTGGACCATGTAGGTAGGTAGTAATGATTGCGATGATGACAATGACTGCGCGTGCTCGCCATTCGCTACTAGTGCCTTAGAAATCGTTTATATGGCGCCTCTCGCGCAAATTGCCCTAAAGGTACTATGTAAGTGCCAGTTGAACTCAAAATTTTCTCCACATAACCCCCAAGCTCCACCGAAAGCGCCGACTTCCGACGGATAGATACTAGCGCGCCGAGATCTACGTGGTACGTGGTGCATACATACCTACATAGGTACACCCAGGTAGTACATGCCATCCATGGCTCCCTGCCCAGCGCCCAGTGCTCAGTCGCTTCTCTCGGTATGTACCTAGCGAATAGCGCCCGTCCAGAACTTTAAAGGTCTCATCATCCATCCGACCATCCACCCATCCATCCAGCCTTCCTTCCTTCCTCTCCCTCCACCGCATAACTAAGGACACGCCCGTCGCACCGCCGCGCGCTACCCAACCCAACCAAGACAAGGTGGCACCAGCGCAGCCCGCCCGGCGGAGCGCCCTACATAGGTCCCGTCGACGGGAGCCTTTCGCTTGGCGCGCCCGCGGAACGGGGTCCGCGCGCGGGCTTGGCCCGGTGTGCGTATGATACGTGCATGCCTATAGGTACATCTATGCGGGAATCCACGACTATGTTTTGTTTGCCGCCGATGGGAGGAGGAGTCCGGGCGGAGGACCACGGTGCATGCGGACGTGCCGCTGGTTCGCCCGCCTCTCGTCTCGCGAGCAGACTTCACAGTTCCGCCGTACCTGCGCGCGCCGGTTCCCGCGGACGCATCGGTACAACGATCGCAAGCGGCTTTCTACGTAGCTTCAAGTCCCCCGCCCACTGCGGCCGGGCCAAGCCGGTGACAACTACCAGTCGCGCCGTTCGCGCACCGGGGCCGTCATGCCCGCCCGCCCGTCCTGTCAGGCCGGCGTGCGCCCCGATCATGTAGCTATCCATTTCGTGCCCGTTCCCGCCGCTCGGCGCAGCTCCCAGCTCCTCCATGCCACGCACGCAACCGCCGCGTCCCTGAGCACGGCGCGTGAAGCGCTTGTACGGGTACGAAGTGCTCGTGCAACGGGTTCCATTGGCGTGCAGTTGTGCCCCGAAAGCGGGCCGGGGTCTCTCGTTCGTCCACACGCTCGGCGACCAGAAAGCAGATCACGCTAGCTCTTCGAGGTAATAACAGTGTTGGCCCTGATAAAAGGGAGGCCAATAACGGTCCCCCGTTCTTCGCCCACCGGACCGGATGCTGATCAAGAGGGAAAGCAAAAAGATGCACCGCGCCGGCCCGCTAAAACTCCGCATGTGATGTGATGATCCCGATAACTTCTACGTATAGCAGGCCCATAGGCATCCTGCTTAGGTCGAAGAGTACGTACACACCCTGAAGATATGATAGACGATCCCTGAAAACTTTTCTCGCGCTGCTGTTCGCTTTCATTGCCCCATCCGTCTGACAGCCGCGACGGCCTACTACGAGTACAACGCTCCCGTGGACAAGCACTAGGTAAGTAGTTTGGCAGATACACCGAGCACCAACCAGCTCGTCGTGATGATGGAACCCCGTCCAATCCCAAATCCGATTACGCACCCGCCATCCATGAAGGCTTCCCAAGTCCCAGCGTACATCGCCGCATTGCATTTCCTCATCCCATTCCCACCGCCCCACCCCCCCTCATCAATCCTCCCTCTCATGCCTCCCCACGAATCGTGGCGGCAGATCGACATCCCAAATAGGCCTCTCGACGACCACCACCTCCAGCGGCAGCGGACCGTCACCGCCGTCACCGCCGTCACCCCCGCCGCCGCCGCCGTTCCCTCGCGCGCCGTCGCCTGCCGCGTTAGCCCCGCCGCCATCACCCCGGGACATGCCGACAACGTGGCCGTCGCCTAGCGCGGCGATCCCGAGAATGGGCCGGAACTTGTACGTGCACCACCACTTGCGCGTCGGGGGTGGGGCGGCCGTCCCGGCGGGCGCGGCGGACACTTGCCGTCGGTGCTCGTCCCGACGGTGAAGGACGTCGTCGTCGGCGTTCTCGTCGATCCCGTCGGAGTGGGGGGCGGTGGATGCTTCGTCATCCAGGCTGCCTAGTAGTAGCCGGTGCGCCGCCGCCTCTTCATCATCCGCGACAGAGTCGTGATCGTCCGGTTTGTCATCTGCAATGTCGATGTCCTCGTCCACGGCCTCCTCGGGTCGATCCTTTATCTGCACGTGCCTCTCCGCTGCTACCTCGCCGCCCTCGTCATCACGTGGCTTATACACGTCCTCCTTTATCGTCGTGCGTGTCAACCCTACTAGTTTGTGCTCTGGTATCCTACTACCGGCGCCGCTGACCGTCTCCCGCAGCTCCTCGTCCTTGATTCCTAGCTGGCGCTTGCGCTTCTTGCTCCCCTTTGATTCGGTAGCGGATCGGAAATCTTGCGAGACGTCGAGCATGAAGAGCCAGCTGACGCCGTAGAGCCAGGCGCGTTGCCACTTGTCGTTGACGTCCCACAGGCATCCGACGGCTCGATCACGCGCCTTCTGGAGCTCGCCCGGGAATGCGCGCGTCGGGTTGCGGCGTGACCAGTCGGAAAGCCTGCCGGCCAGGATGTCAAACTCAAAAAACTCATGGTGCATGGTCACCACAAAGAGAAGGTGCTGTCCGTCGGGCAATGACTTGGCATGTGGATGAGGGTTGCGCCTAGTAGGGTGAACCGCAGGGTTTCCATTAGGGACGGGCTTTGTCGTCGTGTCCTGCGGGCCCGGGACCGGAGGTCGAAATGAGAAAACGATAGGCGCGCCCGGTAGCCTCGGGAGTAGATGTCCTGCCGGATTTCGCATCCAGTGTTGGCCAAGAATGATGACGGCTCGTTCGTCGTCGTCGTCGTCGTCGTCGTCAGCGGAGGACGTGGAGCTATTTGCCTCCGGAATTCCCACCAGTTCAGCTGTAGGATCCTCGTGTCCAACGATGTTCCAACTGTCAAGGTAACCAGCCAGGTCTCCGGCCACCAAAACGCTGCTGTCCGGTGAGAACTCCAGTTGTGTGATAGTCCGTTCGTAGTATCCTAATGTGGAACGTGATATTGTTTTTTCGTCTCGCTCTTGCCTCAGCAAATCGACGAGTGTAGGCACTACGGTCCAGCCGCTCTTCTTCTTTTCATCCGGAATCAGACGAGCAAGTGAGACGCTCCCGCCGATATTGACGAGCGCGAGCCACTTGCCATCTGGTGAAAACTGGAGTAGTCTAGATCCCCGTGTAGCAAGCCTCTCTGGTATTTTGAGTTTTTGGACTCGTACGGCGACCTGCTCCTCCAACTCCGAGCAAGGAAGCGCGAATATTTTAACGTCTGCCACTGTTGCCACGGCAAGAAGCGCGTTATTGGTTGATGCAGAAACTGAAGTGATGCTCTCCTCACCCTTGAGGAATAGTTTTGCAACTTCCTTGGGAGGGATGAGTTCACCCGTGCTGCCATCTTGGACACGATGGGATACGTGGTAAATATGAATTTCTCGATCCCACCAACTTAGCACTAGACGTTTCGATAGTATACTGGCAATTTGGGGGTGCGGAGGTAGGTTTGAAAGCGTTCGCCAGAAGTCCTCCTGGTAGTTTCGAATGGGCACAACGATTGGCGATCCATCAATTCCTGCTCAACTTCAGCATATCGTTGTTGTTAAGGCCACGGGAAGATATGTTCGCTCACCTCCAGACACTAATAGCGAGAGGGTCTTGCTCTCAAACGATGCCATCGCCTTCACATCGTGCTCGTGATAGCGTGAATAACTCATAGGTGCCCAAAATCGAGTCCGCCTGCCCCTGCTAGTGCGTACCTTATAGGCGCAGGTCCTACGGTCCATCCCGCCGCTGAATATCATGCTACCATCCTCACTGGCTGCCAAACACAGGATGTCTGCTTCGTGCTTAGCAAAGCTCTGAACCTGCCCATACGTCTTCCCGTCGAATATTCGAAGTTCACCAGACGAATCGCCAGAGACAATGGTCCCGTCGGAAAGACACTTAACCGCCCACACGAGTGTATCCTTCCCGAATGTAGGACCTGACCCGAAATTGATAGTTCGCAAAAGCGATCCTCCATGTCGCGTGTCGAATATACGCATCGTGCTGTCCGCATAGCCTGCTACGATCTTCCGCCGTCCCTGGTATGTAACGCTAAGAACTCGAGACCGCTTCTTGGTGGCACGCGGGAGCCGCTTTTTATAGCTAAGCTCACCACCTACAGTGGAAAGAATGGCCAACGTGCCATCCGCACAACCGATCACCAAATCTTGCCCGGCCTGATCTGCTTCTCTTGTCTCGGCCACAGAGCCTCTGAGTCGTGGCTGTGCTGCCAAACACCATACCTCGCTATAGTTACCGCTTGAATGGCGCAGCGGGAGACCTGTCGAGAGATTCCACTCCGTCACCGTACTCGAATACCCGATGCTAAATAGTCGCAGTCGGCCGGTGCCTCGCGATTTCTGCTGGATGTCGCCGTCGTTTGCTCCCCTCTCCTCGCTACTTCCTTCGTCGTTCTCATCCGGATCTTGCGTCCACGCCAGGCCCTCGACGCTCCGGTCGCGCCCGCCGAAGAAAGTGGTCTCGTGTACCCATGAACCTCGCGCCGGGTTCCAGATTTCGATGTTGCCGTTGGCCCGCCCTATTGCGAGGCGCAAATCTTTGGGCACTGAGCCGGTTCCACCGTCGGTATTAGGATGAGAGAAGGCGATAGCATTGATTGCGGAAGGTGGGTAAGGGACGAAACGGGAGCGATGAATGTCCATGGCTTCGTATCGTTTTCGGACGTTGACTTCTCGGTGCAAGTTGAAAATCTAATCGTAGAGTCTAGCAAGCCGTGCTATATAAAAAGAAAGGGGGAATGGGGCTAGTCAAAACCATCTCGTACACATAGAAGCGTGCCAAATGCGGGGAGGCGTGGTAGAAAGCTGTGCTGGGGTGGGTACGGCTCCACGCAGCGCGAAATTGTGAAGCTCGGGAATTTCATCGGACGTTGGACGAATGTTTTTTTGCCGGCTCAAAAAGCTAGGCGACGGCAGCGTCGGCGAATGAGATTCGTAGCGCTTCGGGCGGTGAATCTTCGTCAATCGCTCCGCATGAAACCAAGGCCCGCACTTCTGCGGATCACTCACTGACTTACAACGCAAGCTATTCTCTCAAGTTCATCAATCTTTTGCTCAAGAATAAGTAGACTATAATTGAATTGAGATAGCATTAGTCACTCGAAGCTGGCCTTGTACATATGAAACATTACACATCCTCCAGCAGTTCCCCCACTGTCTAGCGTGACCGTAGGCGGCTTCAGTATGTTAAATGGCCCTGGAAAATGAACTCTCACTATTAGTCAGTTGAATTCCTCAAAGCCTTAGAATTTCCCTATTGCATCCACAAAAATGTCGTTCAGACCAAGGCTAGGAGGAAAGGTGCAAGCGAACGCCGAAACGACTTGAGCTGTTGGGTCGCCCGGGAGTACCCGATTCTCCGAGACCCGGCCGCGGCCGAGACGGGCAGGGCGACGCTGCTTTTTTGCGCTGGACAGCGCTGCATCCTCACCACCCGCCCGACAACTCTTCCCACCGCCTCGCGCAGCTCATTATGCTGCGCGCTCCCATCCGAAGCGCGAGGCCGCTGGCCAACGCGGCTCTTGGCCCGCGCGTCGGCCCTCAATGGCTGCCCGCGCGCAACCGGAGCGCTACTCTTCTGCGACAGGTAAGAAAACCTTACGCACCCTTGATAGCTCCGATCATGTGTTCTCTGGTCCATTCCAACCAACTTTAACGTGCCATGAATGCAGCAGCGGACGCAGCAGCGATGGTATGCCGACGAAAAAAAGCCCGAACAGACTGAGGTGCCACCCCCTCCGTCTCTGAGTCCAGCCAACCCGTCGCCAACCCTAGAGGCCGCCGGGGTAGCTAAGACGTCACCCAACCCAGAGCAAGCAGAAGCTAAAGCGCAACAGCAAACGCCGCCGAAGCCGGATGCTACGATGCCACCGACAGGCACGGCGAAAGCCAGCACTGGCCCGTCCGCCGCGCCGAAGAAGAAGAAGGGACGCATTCGCCGCTTCTTGCTATCACTTTTCGTGCTATCCGCCCTGGCCTATGCTGGTGGCGTCTTCTACAGCTTGAAGTCCGACAATTTCCATGACTTCTTCACTGAATACGTCCCCTTCGGCGAGGATGCCGTCGCGTATTTGGAGGAGCGCGAGTTCCGCCGCCGATTCCCGGGCAAAGGACCCGATTCACGTCTACACCAGCAGGTTCGCGGAGAGAACAAGATCACCATTCCGAGCAAGAGTGGCCTCTCGTGGCGGATTGCAAAGGATGAGGAAGAACCTCAGGAAGGCCAGGACTTAGCTGTCAAGGGGCGTCACCTAAGCGCGATTGATGATAACAAGCCGATGCCTTCCCAGCCATCTCCTCTAGATAAGCAAAAGGATGCCGACGCTAGAAAGAAAGAAGAAGTCAAGAAGGAGGAACCTTCCTCACACGCTCTACTTCCCAAAAACGAGAAAAAGCCCGAAGAAAAGAGCAAACCCGAAGCGCCGGCCGCACCTCCACCTGCTCCTGCTGAACCTGCCGCCCCTTCATCTCCTGCGTCATTGATCGATGCCTCCTCCATACCTGAAAATGCTGAACCCACGATCCAAGAGGTGGTCACGATGCTCAACTCGCTCATTTCTGTCATCAACGACGACAACGCTGGAGGGAAATACCACGGAGCTATCACCGCGGCCAAGGAGCGCCTCTCCACAGTCGCCAGTAGCGTCAGTTCACTTAAGAGCTCGCTTCAGTCCGAAGCCGATGCCAAGATGCGCAAAACAGAGTCGGAGTTCGACGAAGCCGCCCAGAAACTGGTCCGCCGTCTCGAGGCAGATATGCACGACTTGGAGTCTCGCTGGAAAGAGGAGTACGAGTCGGAACGCGAAAAGCTTGCGAATAGCTATGCAGCGAAGCTGAAGGCTGAAATCGACGCTCAGAAGTCGGTCCACGAACAGACACTGAAAAACGAGCTCACTAAGCAAGCCATCGCGCTACAGCGACACTTCACTGACTCGGTCGCACAGCGTGTCGAGCAGGAGCGCGAGGGCCGGCTATCCCGCCTCGCTGAATTAGAGACGGAGATCCGGGCCCTCGAATCTCTCACCAAAGATAGCGAGTCGGTCATAGACCGCACCCTACAAACGCAGCACTTGCAGGTAGCACTCGACGCCGTGCGCGAAGCCGCTCTCGACGCCACCAACACACATCCGCAGCCCTTTGTCACGCAGCTCGCCGCCCTCAAGGAGGTCGCCGCCGCCGACCCCGTGGTCGACGCCGCCATCGCGTCCATGCAGCCGCAGGCCTATCAACGCGGCATCCCGACCCCGGGCATGCTCGTCGACCGCTTCCGCCGCGTCGCGGCCGAGGTACGCAAGGCGGCGCTGCTTCCCGAGGATGCGGGCGTGGCCAGCCACGCGGCCAGCGTGGTCCTGAGCAAGGTCATGTTCCACAAAGGAAGCCCGGGAACCACGGCGGACCCGGCGGCCGGAGCCAAGGGCTTGCCTGTGGGCGAAGACACGGAGGCGAAGTTGGCGCGCGCAGAAATGTGGCTCGAAGAGGGGAATCTGGACGCCGCGGCAAGGGAGGTGAATACGCTGAACGGGTGGGCCAAGGTGCTATGTAGAGATTGGTTGGCGGATGTGCGGAAGGTGTTGGAAGTGAGGCAGGCGTTGGATGCAAGTACCCTTTCCCCTGTTCCTAGCTTTGCCCCCTTGTCTGTCTCACGATTTGACTTTCACTTACCGTAGATGGTCCTTACTATTCTCGGTTAGAACATCGCTGACTTTGTCTCCCAATTTAGGTCATTTCGGCAGAAGCGCGGCTCCAGAGCTTGCTTGTAGATTAGGTAGTAGGGTAAGGCAATGAAGCAGCACTGGGTTACCATCAGAGGCAGGGACAGATGCTGCCGAAAACGCTACGTCTGTGTCTGTTCTCGCTTGTCTTTGGCTTCCAATAGCGAATTTCTTGTTTTAAAATGTACTCCTAGGTCCCTCAGATTTGTACCTACCGACCCATATAGAGAACAGAAAGCGTTGATCCATATCTCGATTCTCGATAGCCAGTCAGCATACTTCGATGGTTTGCAATCAGCAAGCTATGGAGGAGACATGAGGGGAGGCTGTTTCCGAAGCACAGATTACTAGTTACGGTCAGGTTGCCATCGCCCTTCACATAGAGGACACCACTGATTATGATCCATTACTAATGAGCAATCCAATCTAGAGCCTCGACGCCTACCCAACAGACGAATCACTAAGCAGAAAGCCCCGAACGCTTGTAAAAATTCAGACTTCGGAACACTTACCTCCTAAACTTCATTTCGCCGCCATTGACCTAGTTACCCTCTTGGGTGGCGAGGACGCCTTTGCAACTGTATTATCTTTATTAGCCTGAACCTCCCCCTCTGTAATTTTTGCTCGTTCACTAGCGGTGGCCGTCGAGCTCTTTGTGGCCGGCGCCGTCGTTTTTGTGACGCCCGATGCCGCTGGCTCCTTTGAAGTTGTGGTCGTCTTCGGTGAGCTTGAGGACGTTTTGACATTCTTACTCCTTTTGCTTGGGACCTTGGTTTTTGCCGAGGCATCTCTGGCTCCATTGTCGGCATTCATGGGCTGCGAAGTGGTCTTTGCCGGCTTGTTTACAGTTTTCGCAGTCGGCGAATGAGACTTCGTCGGTTTGCCATCCGCTTTGGACGTTACCGAAGACGCTTTGGTGGCTGTACGTCCTCCCTTGGTTGGCGAAGCTGGCTTGCTGACTTTCTCGGTTGCCTTAGACGAAGAAGCTTTAGTAGTCTTACTAGCTTCCTTCGCTATTGCCTTTGTGGTCCCATTTTTCTCTTTGGCATGACGAACGTCGGACACCCGCTCCTTTGCTAACTTGATTTCCTCCTTTAGCTCATCAGGGCGGGGAGCTGCGGGCAACCGCTTTCTCGTAATTACATTGACGAACACCGGGCTCTCGGAACCGCGCCCATCCGACGTGGGGCTCGCAATACTAAGTAAGCGCGCTCTGTTGGGTACGAGAACGGGCTCCGACTTCGACCTGGCTTTCTTCTTCTTGGTCGTGTTGCCGGCTTGGGGAGCCATGGGAAACTCTTTCCCGCGCGTCAGAAAAGGCTCCGGGACGAAACTTACTCTCTTAGGCGATGGAGTGGTCGGGCCGCCCACAGAGGTGGGTCCTCCTCTATTTGATGGGCTCAATGACGGCTTCTTCAAAGCAGACTTCTTCCTCCGCTGTTTGTTTGGCGGCGCCATGCTGATGATCTCTGAGGTCGACGAGGAAGACACCGATGGCTTGTATGGTTTCCTACCCTCGCTCAGGCGTCGCCTTTTCGACGTGTAGAGATGCGGTTCCAGATAATTCGACTCATCGGCCCGCATGTCAACGTATGTCGGGTCATCCGGTTTTCGGTTCTTTCTCTTCAATTGCGATGTTGTCGTTGGAAAATGATCATGCGCTACCGATGGGGAACCCTCTACAATAGTGCTACTCAAGCTGTCAGCACTACACCTATGGTGCCCGACGGCCCCAGCGCCGACTTTCTGCAGAGAACCAGCCGCGACATCGGCTTCCGCGTCTCCGCCACTAGAACTCGTTTCAGCTCGAGCGGCTTTAGCAGGTTTAGCGGCCACAAGCTTCGCAGTAACAGACTTCGCGACTACAGGCTGTGCGGCAGGGGGTCTCACAGCCGCAGATTTAGCAGCCTTAGTCGGTGTGGCACGTTTCTTGGGAGTTCTTTTCGCCGCAGGCTTCGAATCGTTTTGTGCTTGGCCAGGCGATGGTGTCCACGCTTTAGCCAGCAATTCCTTGTACGAAGGTTGCTTTCGGTTTCGAAGCGAGTAGCCACTTCGAACAGGACTTATCGGCGCGAGATCAGCCAGCTTTTCCTTGCTCCTGCTGGTCTTCACTGGAGTGTAATCCGTCTCGGAAGACGAACGGCCGGTATAAGAAGTTGCAGATGTGCACGCTGGAGTCCAAGACAAAAACGAAGGTGTGGATTCTTCAGTCCTAATAGAGGACACGATTGGGCTCGGTGTCCGACGGACAGGGGACTGTAGGCTCGGCCTATCCCTGCAGGGCAATTTGACGGACAGTTGATTCCTAGCAGACGAACACCTAACGGGTGCAAATCCCTGTCTTCCGTCTTCACGGAAAGGGCGGAAAGACCTAGGAACTGATTGAGACCTGACAGGAGGGGGTTCTGCGGTCTTGGGGGAAATCTGAGTCTTGGATGACCAGCGTCGACTTGGCACAG
This sequence comes from Lineolata rhizophorae, assembly GCA_010093515.1. Taxonomy (NCBI): domain Eukaryota; kingdom Fungi; phylum Ascomycota; class Dothideomycetes; order Lineolatales; family Lineolataceae; genus Lineolata; species Lineolata rhizophorae. The sequence continues at coordinate 328,764 of MU001692.1, forward strand.
ACTCCTCCACTTCCCTTATATCGCTGCCGAAGTCTTTAGAACCCTGGAACTTGGTTTCTTGTCGTGCAACACTTTCCTCGTTGGGGTCGGTACGCTGAAATTCAGTGTGGAGGTTGTATTTCGACCATATGTCCCGCCTCCCGTCGTACGGAGGGTAATTCAGGGCTTCGTGTAGAGAACTGTCGGTTGCTGCAAGACTTCCTTCCACTTCGCCGTCTCCTTCTATAGCGAACTCGTTGATCATTGAATCGACTGACTGATTGTCGTAGCCTGAAGGACTTCGCTGTACACTCTGTCGTCTAGCCTTATGCCTCACCAGCAGAGCCCGTTCATCCCAGTCAGATTCTACCTTTCGAAGTCAGCAATTACTGCAGTCGAAGAACCGCCAATGCATGCGACAGGAACAAAGACGAGTGCCTACCTTCATCTTTCGATGTATTAACTCCGGGGGTGACATCATAGGTGTCCAGGACCGCCCATTTCTCTGCCCTTTTCGACCCCTCTTTCAGCGCGCGTAGGCTAATTGGAAGCTCGAACGCCATCGCGTTTGAAAGGATTGGCGCCCCAGATACCTTCCCAAATTGACCCGTGGCACAAGACAGAAGCTCGTCTGGCAGAGGAGCGCATGGATCATATACTCGAATATTGCTTTGGGTCCAGTTCTTCAGGTCTAGCAGCTCGTCGAATGATGTATTCCGACCCCAATTCCCAGCTGTGCGTGTGAGCTTCTCGTCTCCGAAAAGGGGAGGCACCGTATAGCCAAAATACAGCTGCGTCAGCTTCTCCGCAAGGCTGAGTTTCGGGCTAGACGGAGCGTCAAAGGTCTGGCGAGCACACCAGCCAATCCTAGAAAGAGGTAGTTTTGACAACAGGTGATTGATACGATTGACATCTGAATAAGCGATGCTCCGAAGGAGCCAGAGTGCTCCATGCTTCTGCAAAGCCTTCTCATAGATGCGGAGCCGTTCCTCGTATGCCTGAAGAGGAATTTCCTCAGGTACCACATCGTTATACCGAGGCATTTCAACTAGGCCTTCTGAAACGGCGGCACGAGAAGAACTATGGGAAGGTTTGGATAGGGCATCGAAGCCACCGCCGCGGAGTCGAAGATCTTTCGCAGTATTCTGAGCGGCTGCTCGCACTGCAGCTGGAGCGACTCCGACTTCATCCTCTTCTGTAGCAGGCTGCCCTCCTTCTACGCCAGCGAACAATTCGACTGCCCTCTTCATCTGATTCTGCACTTTGCGCCGCTTGAGTTTCGCTAGGACAATTGAAGCAATCTCCTCGTCCCGCTGCGCGTCTGTTTTCCTATCCAGGTGCTCCTTCCAGTCCGACCCTTGGCTTGCATCGACAGGGCAATCTCGGTCAGGTGGATTCCAGAAATGGTATGTCGGAAGGTTATCTCCACTTAAGACAATGTAGTACAAATTCATTGCCCCGTCCTTCTTCACCACGCGCGGCTGACCATCGGCGAAGAGTGAAGCCGTTGCAAATTTCGCTTGAGTGTACTGATTCCGTTCTTTCAGCCAAAGATAGATTTCCGCCGTGTCCGGGTCTACGAAGGTGGCGCCGAGCTCTCTGGCTTTAACGATCTCCCCACCGCTGAAGAAACGCGTCAAATATCCCCTGCAGACATCATCTACCTGCTCCTTCTGCGGAATGCCTACAGCTCGCACTCTCGGCAATCGAAATCGATTTCCAGAAACTCGGGGACTGTCCCCGTCAACCAGAGGGTTGACAAGGACATAGTCAGCTTCATCATTCGGCCAAATTTGATCGCATTCTGCAATGCCCTTCCACTCAACCTCATGAAACGGTACGTTGGGTTTTGTTCCATCTTTTGGAAGGTAGAGCCGAAGCTGTTGGGCGACTGGCCAGGCGATGTTGCTGTTAAGATCATGATGCAAGATCGGCAGGCGGCGACGTTTAGACGCCCTGAGACGGCCCGGCTCAGTTCGTGGGATTTGCTGGGCTCCAAAACCCGAGGCGTCGGCCGACGGGTAACTCATGGCAAAGGAGGAAATCAATTCTAGACAAAATTCAGTGCCTCTTTTCAGGGACGAAGACAGTGTCGAGCAGATGACAGCGCTGCTGTAAAAAGATATGGGAAGTCTGACGAGAAAACGGCAAGGATAACTCCCTCAATAATGAAGTGAAAGAAAGCATTAATAGCATTGGCTTGCAATTCCGCAAATTTCCGCAAACGTGGTTGCTTGCAGGCAAAATCAAAGGTCCATAATGAAGGGCTCCGGGATCTAAAGCTGCAGACAAAGACCAGTGGCCTTTGGCCTTTGTTCCAGACCATTCAGAGGCTCCACGGGGGAGCTTTCAACTTTCCGCAAACAGCAATGCTTGCAACCTGCAACTATGCATTCCACCTGGCCCCAACAAAGGCATTGAATATGTAGTGGTAGGTCCAGTCCAACTACTACATCTAAAATCGCAACCATTATTAGTCTTCCAGTCTACACGAAAGCCATATTTCCGAATTGCCTAACTTGGAGTCACGTTCTATACTTGAACCGATTTTGCTGTTCCGATCAAAGAGGCGCTATTCCGTTATTAGAAGCATTCTAGATAGTGTCTTTGCAGGACTTGAATGGCCAAAATATTATCAGTGATATCCAGATTCTTCCAATAATAAATTTTACGATGAGTGCAAATCAGTTAGTGTAAAATCCAACAATCTAGGGAGTAGTACTCCGTACGGCCGCAACAAATGCACGGTGTACGGAGGGTGTGCAAACACGTCAAACCACGTCAAACAGGGCCGGAAACCAACCAGGACGGAATGCGACAGACCGTAACGGAGCTCACAGACCGTCTCCTCGAATCTCTCGCACTTCTCCCTAGCAGCCCCAAAGTGAATACCTTTCATTTTCGGCCTCATGAGATGATTTTCCCTCTTCGGCGTGCGTTTGTGCCGGCGACCAGTTGCTTAACGCTTCAAACGCTTGTTCCGTGTTCGCGATGTTCTGCCCTCAGACATATCCTCTATCGAAAGCTCGAAGCGCGGCAAGTAGGGCAGTATGTCCCGCAGACAAAGCGTATGTGAGCTCTGCAATTGCAATTGCATCTTGAATACCGGCAATTCCGCTCACACCAAGAAATTATCAGTCCAACCAAAACGCCTCCTTATATATAACGCGGGTACGGGAAGAACCACCTTACTCGGGACAATCAAAGCCACCATGGCGTTCGTGTTTGCCTTGCAGTGCGTCTACAACGCGCCACGGATATACAACGAACCTGGTTCATCAAACTGGCTGGTCGTTGGTGGTAAGTCTCGGACATTTGTGCCCGTTTTCTAGCGGCATTGGACAAACAATTGACGGCGGCCAACAGCCATCCTCACCGGAGCCATGCCCTTAGTCCTAACCGCTTACGCCACCGCCCCTTTTGTAAATTCCATCTATCTTCGCGTCCCCGGCTATGCTACGCGTTCCAGCGACTTGATGAGCCGTTTCACGAAGACCATGCCTGCCGACACACCAATCGAGCTTGTCACGGTCCGCTTAGCTGGGACACAAAAAGTATCTTCCCTTCGCATAAAGGACCTACGCCCGCGCGATCGCATGAATCTCCCTTCGCTGCTGCGGCCGTTCGGGTGGCTTCGCGTAGCTAATCTAGAGCTAAAGAAGCCGGCGGATACGAACAGGTTGCTGAGCGAGGGCTGGTGGTGGCGCTGGGTCACGGAACCGCGAAATAAGTTCTACGTGAATATTGGAGACAAGGAGATGAGGAGGAGCAAGGCACCAGGCGTGCTGAAGGATGTCATGGTGGCGATCAATAAGTATTCGTGAATTCAGTATTAGATACCTCGGATTTAGAGGGGTAAACTAAGGGCCAAACCACAAGGTACGGATCTATGTATGAGATGCCACGTACTCCGTGTACCATAAGCGCCTGGACTAACGAATTCAAGCATCGGCTTATTGAGCGGGAAAACGAATAAATGCATCGCAGGACTCGTCCCACACGCCGGCAACAGAAAGCTCATCAGAATCACCGAACGCAAGTTCTCTAGTTCCAACCAATGATGCCCTCCGCAATCGTTCTATGCTTGGGCACGCCAAATCCTGTACGTTTGACAATAGATACGCGACGACCAACAACGCCGTCACCTCCAACATCGAACGACAAAACTTCTTCTAAGATTGTGGTCGGTTGTCGGATATGGAAAGAGTAAAGCGGATCTTCCACGTTGTTCGAATTCCCCAGGTTTCCGTCTTTGCTACGTTACCGACTCGCGTTAGCAAGGCGCCAATGCAAGCCTCGACGCATGGCCCCAAGACCTTGGATTCCGTGACGTGGCATGGCGTAGGAACAAATGAAGAGCTGCCCAAATGGACATGTACTCACTGGATCAGGATCAGACACTCCCCAAATACAGACCTAGCCAAAGCAGCTTCCCACTCCACACTCATTTCCGTCCGTTTACACCCGGCAGCGTCTCCCGGGTTCCGAAATGTTAGCCTGCTAGGGATGTCTAGTCTGACCCCATTGTTCAACTCCGGTCGGTGCAGAGTTGCAACGAGTCCGCCTATGTTGAGCCGTGGCGAATTCCCATTGCACATGTTTGTTCCGGGGCCAATAGAGAGGATCCTTGAGAAGGAATGAAAACGCTTGTCCGTAGAATGACTGCGGCGCGGATTAGGAAACGGAGCGACATAGAGTATGCCTATGGATGCGAGGAACCAGGAGACGAGAAGCCCCAGATTTTAATGCATGTAGCGGCTGCAACGGAGATCTTTATATGAGCTCCTCAACCTTTTCGGAGTCGAAGGGGCATTCGCATGTTTTGCATCCCGGCCATGGGAAGTTGCGGTTGTGGTGCCGCGAGACAGAATGAGCACATTTGCGCAACATCATTACACCCAGACGACGCCTCCGCCCGCGGTTGGATAGGGCACGTGAATCCGCCTCAAGACATCTATAGCGGCCCTCGAGGCTTCTATTCTACATCCACAGCCCGAGTTTGAATGCATATGCGTCCAATTGACGCGTGGAAGGCCAACGTGCTAATTGGCGCCTTTCCGGTCTAGGTCATCAAAGTGCTCCGGAACGGGCCGCGGTGTATGCGGGGACGGTGCAGGCCTCAGTCTCTCGATTGGCCATAGCACGCGGCTTTTGACGCAGCCTCGCAGCAAAACAACACGCCAGCGTCGGACGCCTGTCCGCTTTTCCCGAACAGGCAGGTGTATTCTAGGCATCAGTGGTTGCAGCCAAGAGCCCGGTGCCTGCTTAGCAACACAAGGCTTGAGCTCTCGGTCGTGATATTTCTGGAGGCCTGGCGCCGTGTTGACTCACCTGCATCATCTCTTCCACCAGACTTGCAGAGCCCTCGAAATTGTTCAAAATGCCTCTGGTTGTGCAGCCTCTCGCCTTTGACGACATCCCGAAGTACAACTCCCTATTTCACGATGCCTTCTTTGACACACCTATCGGTTCCATAGTCCACAGAGCGCCACCAAGCGCCGCCTCACGTGAGGCGCAAATCAAGAAGACCGCCAAACAGTTCCACAACCCCCATACACGCTTCTGGAAGGCCGTGGACGCCGACACGGGCGAGATTGCGGCAGCCGCGAAATGGTCTTTCTACACCGAGGACCGCGCCCAGGCCGAGGTGGATGAAGACACCCAAGTACCAGCACCTGGGCCGGAGAGCAACGAAGAGGGCCACATGGCATTTTTCGGCCATATCGCGCAGAGCCAGCGGGAGTTTCTCGGCACGAAGAAGCATGCACGTACGTCTCACTTCGCGCACATATAACTTCAACTGCTAGGGGGCTTGTGCGTGTTTTTTTAACGCCTCGTGAAAGCTGAGTGCCTTTGAAAGTATTACACGTCTTGATGACGCATCCACGCCACCGAAAACGAGGCGCCGGCTCGATATTGTTGCGCGAGGGGCTTGCCGAGGCCGACCGGCTTGGACTTGAGTCGTACGTCGCCGCCTCGGAGGATGGGCTGCCGCTCTATGCGAAGCATGGATTTGAAGCCGTCAAGGCCGTGACATTTGACCTGGCGAAGTACGGCAGCGTTGAGGGTACCTCTACGAATACCATAATGATCCGGCCGGCGAGAGCAAAGGAGGGCGTGGAGAGCACGGTGGAAGCTTTTGTGTCCTCCAAGACTATCTCCGAACCCATGAGCTGATTTGAGTTGAACTGAAATCAAATGCAATACCCGGATCTTCAACAGAGCACCACTGCTTTCCATGTGTGTTGGGTGTGGACAGATGTATAAGTGTCGAACTCGGTCACGCATTTAATCTCTAGAACTGCCGCTGCGACTTATCCGCGTTAGCACTATAAGAAAACCCGCAAATGACTCGATTTCCCGGGACGTATTGCTACTAACCCCCTACATATGCCGCCGGTGGAACCAATGGGGCTCACAGATTCGAAGAGGGCTTTGCCAGAAGCCAATCAGATCCACCCATTGGTCGCCGGTGCCTGTCGGCACCTCGGAACACCATGACGAAGACACAACGAGCTCCAGAACTGACAGGAAGCAACAAAACACCGCTGCAGCAGAGATTGAAGCGGGCCGCGCAAAGATTGATGACTACCTAGGTTACTTTACGCGTCATCTTGCGACCATATCTAGAAGTACTCCACCGAATGAGCCACGATTATCTATTGAGGGATTTGCGCAGCTCTATCTGAGCAATCAGAACCGTCATGGGCACCATTTCATCATCCACCAACATAATCACCCGGTTGCCGGACTGCACTATAAGTCTAACAAGGCGACATTAGTACTTCACAGCATTCGAGAGACGCCGTATAACCAATTGAATGTAGATGATTTGCGTCTGCAATTCTCGGAGACCAGCTCCGTTTCTTTTTCAGTTCCGTATGGACTTCCAGGCAACCCCAATTCCTTGAGACCAGGACGGGTTGCAGTTGAAACTAGAGTGCACACGATGTGGGTAAGGCCTGAGCAATTCCATAGCCTTTCAGACTCATAGGCTACTCTTCTTCTTCTTCTCCTTCTTCTTCTTCTCCTTCTTCTTCTTCTCCTTCTTCTTCTTCTCCTTCTTCTTCTTCTTCCTGGTGATGCGAACTTAATATCCAACATTTCCTACTCTGGTCCTTGTCCTATAGGTTCGCTTGTTGTAATCGAAATGACTAGTGTATTTCGTATGTTGCTGACGAAAGAGTAGAGCCATCTCATAGAAACATCTTCAAAGGCAACAGGATCGCTTCTTATCTGGGATACTGGAGAATATTCAATCCTGCCTAAAAGTGAACAAGACGTCGACACAGATGACGATTCGGATGGCAAGGCTACTCTAGACCCCGAAACCAACAGAATACCAGAGAACGAAAAGCTTATCCACGCATTTCAATCTGTAAGTCTGAGCGTTTCTGTGGCTTCATATTTCAGAACAAGAAGTACTAAAACCTGATAGAAATACATTCGGCTACGACTACACGGAACCCGACTTCCAGAGATGTACACAATCATACTGCGACTTCCTCGGGCGAATCAGCTCATGGCAAGAAAATCAGCCAGATCGAAGGCACCTAGACGCGTAGCTAGAAAGTCTAGAACGGACGAGGGCCTGCAGACGACAGACACCGAATGGGACGAGGCCCAAAATGCTACGCTGCAGTCACAGAAGCGGCGCAAACTCTCCACGACCTCGACTGTTAGAGATACCCGTATTTCAGGCGACGTGGAAGATAAGGGTGTTGGCGATGATGACACAGGTGTTGCTTCAGATGAAGACCTTACGGAGGACGAAATGGCCGAAATCCGCAAAAAAAATGCGTACCCTGGCGCAGAGAATAGCATCGGCTCTGTACATCAAAGATCGTGGTACCTTAGCCTTGACCGCTGGCACTGCGGGTTTGAGAAATCTCACTCCGGACGGCAAAAAGGCCGTTGGGTTCGACGTTCAACCCATCGCGATGGTTCCGCGGATCCGGTTCTAGAAGGATTTGAGACGTTCTTCGTTCGGGGAGCAGAATTCGAACGGAGTGTGGTGACCGGGAGACTTAGCGGTGAAGTGATGAGTGATGAGGGTGTTACACGGTTTGTGGAACGGAAGATGTGGAGGCCGATACTTGAGTGGTCAGTATACACAGAACTTGCACAGGTATTGCAACTTCGTGGCAATTAATGACCCAGCTTCAAAGGATTGAGGTACGTAGCCTAGCATGGGACAACAAATGAATGGTCATGCGTTTAATTTCGACATGTGACTTTTTGAAGTGCAAAGCTTTGAAGTTACTACTTCCGCATTTCGCGATTCCCATTTTGTAGGTTCTTCGCTTGATAGTTATTTTAGACTTAAGCAAGTAATTGCCAACTTACGAGCCGACGCGCCGTTAGTTCGAAGTGATAACTTCAGGAAGCTCGAGGACATAGGGGAGGAGACACCCAAGTTCAACTAAAAAGCTGAGGAACAAGTTATCACACTCATACTTATATGGTAGAGCATCATGCCACGCTCATACCGTCACTTGGTAAAAAGCATTTCTAGACGTTTATTATGGTCGCACTTAAGACCACGACCTTATCATGACGGACATTTGTCTCTCAAGCACGTATGACGTCTACCAAGGGAATGGGTCATTACTGGGCCTGTAGCTCATTTAATGTCATATCGAAATTATTGAAAGGACTCAAGTTTGTGATTATCTTCTAGGAAACGTAGTGTGGATCCGTATAAACACTCCCAATGATGCCACCTCCATTTCTTCTAAGCTCTCCGGGAACTATTTAGTATGAAACAGGATGTTGTAAATACAGTGACTATGCGCAGGACTTACAAAGAAGCCCTCAAGGCTCGTTACATTAACCTATTGCTAGGTTGCTACGTGCGAGCCTGAACGCGTTACTTCCCGCAGCGATTGATCATTGACACAGATCCGACCATATGCCATGGCTCTTGTCAATACTAAACATCGAACTCATGGCTGGGATGAGGCATCCTACGACAAACGTAGAAGGTTCTTCCCGGTTGCTAGAAAATGATCTTCGTGCCGTGCAAGCTATGCATCAATAAGCTTTTCCATATAATTGCTACAACGCATGAAACATATACCTAGGTCCAAGGCGGCGACGCAGGACGCTTTCCTTTGTGCTAGCTAACTGCAGGAACATGCTGAACCAAACAGGCTGTAGCCGCACTTTACAGACTGCAGACTCACACCCAGGATCGAAGTGCTCGAGCTAATTGAATTCCTGTCGTGAACACGGATTGCGCCCTTAGCCTATAGATGACCTCGACTCATGATGTGGTGGAGTTTGCTTTTCTCGTCAGGGCGCCATTACTCCCGGAACCCGAAGACAGTAGCCGGGGACAAAGGCGCAGCCGTCGAGCATGACGCACTTGCACGAAATCCAAGGCCTGGCTCAATGGCGGACGACGGTGGTCAGGACATGGAGCGTAAGGACCCAACCGGGCTTGTCGCGAAACTCCCGTCGGGGCCCAACTGCCCCGCAGTCTGTACATAGGCCCGTGAGCCCCGCTAACCGCCTACGACCCGGAGGGGGAGCGACTTCAACCGCCCGGAGTAATTGGTCCCATCTCGGAGGGTCCTTAGCGCGAGCTCCTATGTACGTAGTAAGCCTTCAGACGGTCAACATAACGCGGACGCTCCCGCAGAGCCACAATCCAGCGAATCTTCCTCGTTTTCGATCGGCGTTGAACAGAATCCCCAAAGCACCCAGGGGTAGCCATACTCTGTGGAAACTTTACGCACATATGATATCACTGTTCCCCTTGCTGAAGCAGCGGAGCGCAAAGACCTCCATTTGAACGACGCCGCTTTGGTCGTACCGGCGACGTGGCCTTGTGAGAAACACTTTGCTACGGATATTGTCGCTAGCCGATTGCAAGCGTCCTAGCTGTGCTCCAGAGGTGCTCTCTCAACATGGCGATTAAGAAGTACACTGTTACTGAGGTGAGGGCCCGAGAAGAAAAAGTAAAGGGCAAATGCCCTCGGCTCTGTGCGATATTAATGCATTACGCCGTAGCCATACCTCGAAACCAAGTGTGGATTGGGCGAAGGTCCCTTCTGGGAAGAGTCGACAAACACGCTGCGCTTTGTCGACATCGTGAAGCAACAAATCCACGTTGTTGATTTGACAGCCGGGCCCACATCGCATAAGGTTCTAGCTAAGCTTGATATCTCTATTGGGTAACTCGCTCTGGCGTCCTTTTTATAGTGTTTATGTCGTCTGGAAACACTACCTTAGATTGGAAAGAACTGACCCATGGGATTACCTCTGAACAGTGTAACAGCCGACATCGAGGGAAATGGCAACGGAGACTTTGTGTTTGCCGGGAAGCATGGATTTGGGATATTCCGGAGGGCAGAAGGTAGCTATGAGTACATAAAACGAGTTTGGACCGTGGAGGAAGTCAAAGATGGCCGGGAGCACAGGTTTGTCTCCAGCATAACTCAGGAAGCATGCACTAGATTTGCTTGGCGGGGAAACTGACGGATTTGTTTGGGACTTAGAATGCGCTTCAATGACGGAGCGGTTGATACTGAAGGCCGGTTTTGGGCGGGTGCAATGAATGATCCCCTTGTTCATGAGATAACCAACGAAGGTAAGTTGAAGTCACTTCGAGAAGCGTCTGCCCGTCCTTGGAATAGTGTCCTCCGATATTATAGAAACTTACATTACGTACGCCAGGCGTCCTCTTTCGCCTTGATCCAGATCTCAGTCTCCACAGGGTTATTACCTCCGACGTTGCGATTCCCAATGGGGGTGTCTGGACTGCGGATAACAGTACTTTCTATCTCACGGAGAGCCAGGTCAGCAGCATTTTCGCCTACAACTTTGACGCCGCCACGGGGACTATCAGCAATCGACGAGTCTTTTATAAACCGGCCGAAGGTTCGCCTGATGGGCATGTCCTCGACGAGGAAAACCACATGTGGACTGCCATCTATGGGGGCAGTAAGGTCTTGAGAATAAGTCCCGCCGGGGAGGTCGTGGCAGAAATAGAGCTGCCAACTCGCTGTCCCACCTGCCCGGCATTCGCTGGTACCGAGTTGTTCGTCACCAGCGCTGCGGAGAACGAGCCCGAGAAGTACCCCGGATCGGCGAAGTACGCGGGAAACGTTTTCAAATGCGACGTGGGAGTCCGTGGTCTTAGGCCGAACAAATTCCGCTTTGCGAAGTAGGGAATCATCGAGCCAATCATGGTGGTCACTAAGCAGGCAGCATGTTTCGACGACAGCAGGGAGAAGGTTAAGAATAGAACATAGACCTGCCGTACTGCACAACGTCGCAAGACGGCACTGAATTGAAATCAATCGAAATGGGGTGTCTAGAAATGTGCTCGGCGTACAGGGGGAGGGGTCTCTCGGCCATGTCGGACGCTGGGGTTGAATCCGCGATGGTTCCACGTTCCATTCCATGCCGACACTTTGCTGGGAACAACACAGATGCTGGAGGCCTTGCAGGAAAGCAAGCGGCTGAGAGATTGAGAGAAAACACCCGGAGACCCCGCAGATTCGGTGGGCTGCGGCTCGCCGACGCGACTGGCAGCTCGCGCGGCACACTCGAAGGGCCAATCGGCCCGTTGGATGCGGGACCACGCCATCTATCACAGTCGGGGACCTCCACCCCCTGAAATATATAGAGGTGTGAGAGCGTTCAGACGAAGAGAAAGGATCCCGCAATCTTAGACATGTGTTGGTGACTCTGCTCCGCGGACGCCCCCGCCCGCGAATACGTCCTCGACAGTGGACGACACGCGATGCGGTTCGTCCTGTTCGTGGCGGACGTTGGCGGTAGGGGGCGCGGGGTGATGTGCCGCATACTACGTAAGACGGCCGCGCGCACGGCTGTACAATACATACACGCTCCGCAAAGTTGTGCAAGAAGCGGGCACCGAGCGGGCCCAAATGGTGGCGACAAAAGAGGAGGCGGCAGCAACCAATGGGAGCCGGCTGCATCTGCAGACCATTATTGTCGGCAGGGCGTCGAGAACATGTGACGAGCGTCCGATGCACGGCATCTGCAGGACGTCTGGGACGGCGGGCGTGGCGGTCCAACCGTCCAGGAATCCAAGAATCCAAGCGCTCGCTGGCAGACGGTGAGTGGGCGACGGGGGTTGCGGCGAGGCGGGCTGGCGAGCGGGTTGAGCGGGAGCGAGAGGGCGGGCGCAGCGGAATGGACCGCCGCCAACGGCGCTAGCAGCCTGGCCGGTCCCGCCGGTTCCCGCCGCGCGACGCCCGCCGGCCGCAGGTCGGGCTGGCGTCATCAGGGGCCCCGATTGGGCCTCCCAGCAGCTTGTCACCTGGAGCACACCAGGCAGAGACGTGGGCGAGGCCGCCGTGGCTGCGCCGTGGGTCATCATACATACATACCTACCTACCTAGGTTTTGTACTTGCCCTGCGACGGTGCCATGGCACCACCCGTCCAGGCGGGTGGGTGTGGTGGACCACCGGCTCAGCCAGCCTACCTATGGCCCGAAGGAGGGGAAATACGTCAGGCTGTTACCACGGGTAGGTGCCGTCGCCCACACGCACCGTGCAGTGCCCTCGGCGCCGATTGGCTGCCCCAGGACTCCGAAGCGCAGATTCCGTAAGTAGTTCGATCTTTTTGCGCGTGTTGTGTGACGCGCACTCGCGAAGGCGTGTGTGTGCGTGCCAGGACGCAGCGGGCAGCAGCAGCCTCTTCTCCATCGGGTAATGCCGCGTTTTGGGATCCACCCTGTCACACTCGCCTCCGCGCGCCGAGTGCTGCTATCCGCCCTCCCTAATTTTCGGCCGGTGGAGATAACGGCAGGCGCGCCGTTTGGCTCGGCTCAGCACGTAAAATGATGAGAGACCGACGGCGACGGAGGCGGCGGCTCTTCATCTTCGACGGAAATGCTGGAAAAAAAAGAGCGACGGCGGGATCTCGCCGACGCCGGCGCCGTCCGTCTGCCGTCCGTCTGCCGTCCAACCTAACGGGCCGCCCCAAGGTCGGGGGAAGCAAGCGAGCTCGAGGTGGCGCCGCCTTTGATTGGATTGTGGGGCCCAAGGGCCCTCCGTCCCGCTGAGGTGCAGGCCTTCATCAGGTACCCGAGAGTGAGCAATTGGCATTATCCCGGGGACAGCGGCGACATGGTCGCAAAACGAGAAATGAGACTCCAGATTTTACTTTTTGCAGTACATAGCTACACATTACATACTACGGCACGTATGCAGGGCGTCAGCGCACAGATGTTGGGCCATGCCGTTGAGGCGCTCCGCACGTTGCTGTCGGAAGAGTGATGTGGCACTGCGTGGCTATCGATTGGACCAATCAGATTCGCCGCCTGCTCGCGGTTGCGGAAGGGCCCGAATCAAGGTGGTCCGATGCCTGGATGCTTTGGCCGCGTCGGTCCTTGGGACCCCGGCCGCCTGGGGACGTCAAGGATACATATGTACTATGTACATTTTCACGCCGCCAATGCCACTAATCTGGCCTCGCGCGATACTTCCGCGTCTGTGTTTCATTCGACAAGTGCTCTACATATGTCGTAGTAGGCAGCGGCTTTCTGGTCTTGCCTTGTCTTTCTATTGCAGGCAGCCAACGCGCAAGGCATCTTGGACGAGTCGGGTACGTAGAGGGGGCCAACCTATTCTCCGTCGGTCGTCTGCACTTGGCGATTGCGTGAGTTTGGGCGTCCTCCCCTTCCTGAGCGTTCTGACCGATGCGATCGGCGCCTTTCCCGCACTGGCGGGCGCATGCGAGCGCTGACATGTATGGGTCCATTGCAGTACTGTCGCATGCAGGCTTAAGATGGCACAATAGGAGACCGACTTGGTATGGTGGAGTATGCTGCTCCCTTGCATCGTAGTCTACTGACCGTCTTCCTCGAGCTTCTACGATGCATGTGCGCTGTGATGGCCAAGTTCGAATCTTGTTCGATTTCCGCAAAGCACGATAAGTGAGTTGCCTTCTTACCCGGTGCTGCTCTGGTGCCCAGGACCTGATTCAGTAACAATCCGATTTCCCGTCCGAATCATGGAGCTAGCGTAATGGCGCAAGACATTGGGTAGCAACAACCGCTCGGATGAGTTGGGTTGGGCTCCTGCAAGACATCATTGTTGGGGTCAGCTGAGTCGATCCGTATCTCACAGCCCGAAACGTTAAGGTTAAATATCTTAGTTCAATCCTTCCAACTCTACCCCGTAAACCTGTCTCTTCGAATAGTGTTTCAGAATTGATGCTGTTCAAAAGCAAATTCGGCAAAGGGTTGGCTGGCATCTCACATGCCAGGTCCTTTCAATAGCACAAGACGAATTCCACCGGAATTCCTGCTTGGACTATCAAGGTCGTTATATGTCTTAGATAGGACGGTTGAGTCGTCGTTTGGGAAGATACGGAGTTGGTAGCGAGGTACCGAGTAGAGTGAACCACTAATGTGGCACCGTCCCTAGAATGACCCGGCGGATTGGGGATACATACCTCGTGGATGCTGGGACGGTTGGGGGGGAGTTCGTTACTGTAAACATCTCGCAAGCTCTGACGGCGCAGCACGTCTGCTGTACGCACTCATATTTACGGGGCGCCTACCTCGGCACCTAGATGACATAGCTGTGCGGCTGCGGTCCATTGTCTGAAGTAACAATGTTCCTTGTGGCGGAACGTCTATGCGATGGAGGAAAGAGCCGTGGCAACCTCGAACTACACTTGTGAGCCTCGAAGGCACCGTAATTTGAAAGAGCTTGTCTTGCCGATAGGATGCGTAACTGGTCACACATTTGGCAACCTAAAAGGTTAGAATGTGACGAGCTCGGCCAGGCATTAGTTCCCGGCCGAGGCACCATACATCCGTATCTGGGTACAAACGAAGCATAACATCATGCTTGTGCTTCGACACAGGTGCTGGGATGCTTGGACAGGGGCTGCATCACAACATCCTAACCATCGAGTTAGATACATACCTAGCCTGCTCGCCTTCTCCTTGGAAGGACATGCTCTTCTCGTCGAGGGCTCAGCTAGCGTATTTAGCTATGTTTACTTGTGTGTACTAAAGCACCTAGGCAGCCTCGGAGAGTTACAGATGCACGTGTAGGGGGGGGGGGTGAGGGCCTTGCTGGCCCCGGAGGCGGAATGACGTCCTGGGGCGGTGCGGAGGCCGGATGCGGGAGGGATCGGCTAATAATAATAAAAATATGGACTGGTGGAACACGCAGGCTGGGGGTGCAGGGCCACGGAAAAAGCAGCGAAAATTGGACAAGTCGATAGCAGGCGGTGCCCGCGGCTGGCCAATCATAAAATTGTCGCAGGGGGAGGGAAGCAGGAGGCGCAGCGCATTAACCCTGCACCCGCTACCCCCCGGCCGGGATGGCGGAGAGTTGGCAGGTGGCAGGGCGCATTGCAGGCACAAGGGCAGCGAGATGCGTTGGTGGCGGCACATGACCAGGCCTGCATGCGGCAGCGGTGGTGCGGGGCGCGAGCCAATGGGGACCGCCCTGGGGCGGTGCGGACGCGGGCGTGGGAGTTCGCCGGCGGCGGCCTGCCGGCAAGCCTGAGCCCTAAGCCGCGCCAGATGGGCGAGGGGACGACAAGCCAGAGGCCGTGGAGAATGGGACGCATCGCAGCGTGCGTCCCGCCCGCGGTGTGCGCTGCGTCGGGCCACCTGACAGCGGGTGCAACGGCCCAGGGGGGGCTCGTCGAACCCATGGATCTCTTCTTCGAGAATGCTCGGGCCGCTCTTTTCCCAGTGCGCGGCTGATGGGAACCGCTCTGTCGGGTCCTCGGCTAGATTGGGTGGCTCACTGGCTCGCAATTTCTTAAAACGCCTGGCGCCATCGCGCGCCCCCTCCCCCACTCACCCGTCGACAACCTGAGACCGCCAGACGTTGAAACTTGAGGCGAGCGCTCGTTCGGCCTGGACCTTGAGGGCTCCCTCCCCCTTCTCGCAGGTCGTGCACCGCGTGTGTTATCACTACGTATGTGCTTGTTGCCGCATCGTTGCATCTCGCGCAGTCGCGACGGCCCTACTACGTATGCGGCACGAACGGCGGTGCGCATCTACATACCTTAGCAAGGCACGGAGTACCTTCTCGGGTACCAAAGGTACCGACACGTTCCTTTTTCTCACGCTCCCGGGGATTTCCCTGTCCTCTGCGCGCACCATACTGCGCTTCCGGTAAAGCAGCCTGTGTATGACCCGCAGCTCCTGCTGCTTCCCGCTCGTGCCTGGTCACGCCCACAGCTGCAAGCCGGAGGTGCGCCGGTGGAGCGCGGGCTCCCGTCGCTTGCCGTCGTTTGGAAACTCGGGTGCTAGGCACGCAATAATTAGAATGTCCGCCCTAGAACCCAACACTGTTGCACATATCCAGCTTCCGAAATCAGCCCTCACACGTTCCGCGAATCCGGCCGTTTGGACGCGCTATCCTTGTGCGCCCGCTCGTTCAGCTGTCGTTTTAGTCGCCAAGTTCTACCTTTCCCAAGCGTGCCTCTCTTGCGCGAATACCACGAGTAATGGCACCGCATCTTCAGAGCTCATGGCATAATCGGCTGCCAGGGAGCGTTCGGAAAGGGCTTTTTGCTCTGGTGATTGGGAAGGTAATACGTGCTTATGTAGGTACCGACGTACAGGTCTCTTAGCACTCTCCAAGGCTCATATGCTTCTAGCTCCAATTGATTATGTTGCCCTCCTTTCCCCACTCGTATTCCCTTTTCGAGGGGTGGCGGCGTGTTGCTTGTACATTGATACGCAAGTCATGCGCATTGGCATAGGAACACTCTGTATGCTATATGCAAGACATCCCACGCGACCTGCGGACTATTGTGCACATGCGGTACAGTAGAGTTGTGCTCAATACGCGGAACAATAAGACCATGGTGCAACCTGGGCCCTAGGCGTAGCAGAGTTGTCAGACCGCCCAATTAGAATAAACCTTGCAGCGAAGGCGTTGTAGGGCGGGAATCCTGTTTGCTGGATACAAACATACCAGTGACCTTTATCGATGTATTATCCACCCGGTGTTAACGGTACCGGTTGGATCGTCGGTTCGGAAAGCCCGTTAGCGTCCCATCGTCTGTACGGAAATCTTATACTTAAACCATTGGTCTCTAAACAAAGTGGGCGTAATGCGTCAAACTTGTTCGGAAATCGATCGGGAAAAGACCGACGAGGCCACTTGACATGCATAATGGGCCGCGTGAGCGGCTGGCCGTAAAAGTCGGGACTCCTAGGCTCGTCGTCCTCAATTCACTCTTAAGTTGCTGCAGTTGTCAAGGCAAATCGTGAGTTGACCGTGCCACGATTGAAAGCAATAACCAAGATATTCCGCACACACAGTTTGGACGAGCAAATTGCCGTCCTTTGCTGCTTTGGCAATGGCGAGCTTCTGGTAGATTGCGATCCACTTCGAGCGCATACTTATGAATAACATGGCTGCCTGAGATGTTCGGTCGTCAATCAAGATGTATTTGCTTCTTCGTTTCATCCTGAGACTAACCGTTAGAACCGGGAAACCCCGCTAATATCTTTCAGATGGTGACGTGACCCGGTTAGCGTAGGCTGGGAGGGGCTGCCAGCAGAGCCTGTGCTCCGTATCTACCGCCGCAATTCGCACCCAATGGATGTAAGTCTATAACTAGTAATACTTTAGGAGAAATGGCTACGATGCCGGGAACGGAGTACTCTGTACGAACACACTCGTCCTGCTAGTTGGCCGTACGGAGTACAGGTTGGCACTTGGTGGTGGTTGCGAGGTGCATGCGACCACAAATGCGGCCGCATTGTATTTTAGCGGTTGTTGCGTTCCTTGATTGTTCAGGACGACTCTCGATTCTTACTGGCCGTGGATTATTACCCGCGCCAAGGGAGTTTATTTGCCGAAAGTATCCACTCCTCCGCCGTTCGGTGTCGTAAGGCCTATGCAGGCCGAATGACCGACAAAACTTGCTAGGGCGGTGGGAGGGCGCCAGGATGAGACGGGCAACATACGATGCTGAGGAGGCTAGCGGGAAGCCAGCTGGACTGCTCGGGGCTGCAGCGCCAGCGAAGAGACCCGACTACGTACAGTAGCAGCTTCGTCCGGGTTGGTCGCGGAAAGCGGCGGCCTGGCTGGCAGCCGAGCACGGTAATCTAGCAGTGCAGCGGCCGCTCCCCGCGCGAGGCTCTCCACCGGTCTCCGCGACGGATGACGGGTTTAGCTGCAGGCTGACCGCCTCGTGGCTAGCATCTGAGAGCCGCGCAGCCGCGCAGCAGCTTATGTACGCTCCGTCGGGCGACTAGCGGACGGCCAGGCTTTGACGGCGCCGCGCCCCAAGGCGCCCGTCGTGTGCACCCAACTCCGCAGGCGAGGGAACTAGAGGAGGGAAGTATTCTCCTCCGCTCGACGAGCGGAGACCGACTCGCAGCAGCTAGCGACGAGCGAAGAAGTGCGCGACGTCAGCCCTTGATATCTCAAGTATCTCGGTCAGGAGGTATTTATGAACCCGGAGGGACAAATAGTGTACGTACACCTCACTCAGCAACAGTTCTGATCTGCTCGGACCGCATGCGCATTGGCACGGGAGGAAGGCATAGGAAGCCTGCCATAGGCATTCTCAGTCTTTCATTTCTCCTGGGCTGGCAGTCGGTGTTGAAGGGGGAGAGAACACTACTGCTGCGGATGGTATGGTATAGACCACCGCGCGGGTGCAATGCCTTAGGCTGCTAAAGAAAAGAGCCACGGCAGGCAGCTACCTACATGGCGCATACATTCGACTACGTAGTGCGTGCCGAGTACAGGCCGCGGCTCCACCTGCCAATCCACCCACGCCGCAGCAGCAGTGGGGAGAATGACTGACATACATAGCACGGTCTCGTCGTGAGAGCTCCCGGGGGCACCAATTGGCAGCAGCAGGCGCGGACGGCGGGCGGGCAGGCGCGAGCGCACAGGCACCGGGCACCAGCAGCTGGCCACGGTGCCGGGCATGCGCGTGCGCGCACACAGACCCTCGGCCCCTTGGACCGTCGCGGGCCCGGGCACGCCCCAGCCCGCGAGTGGAATGCCGGCACTGCAGACCCGCCGGGGGGGAGGCCCTGGGTCTTGGGCCATGGGGAGCCCTTCCGCGCTCCGCGGCGCGACCCAGGCCGGCGCTGGCGTCGACCTAGCTCCCCTTGCCCACAGCCTTCGTCAATGGAGTGTGCGAGGCCCCGGCTGGCAAGCACTCCCCTACGCCTCACCGACTGTTATATCAGCGGCGGCTGCTGCTGCTGCTCCCCCAGCCGCTCCCCATGGCCCATGACCCATCGTCGCCCGCCGCCCAGTGCCCGTTGCCCAGCGCCTCCCTCGCACCGCATCTGACGTCGCCCGCGGGCCCTCCCAGCTCCTTGCTCCCTACGCGCGACGGACAATGGGCACCGCCCTCTGCTCTCCCTGACCTAACGTCCCACAGCTCACCCGCCGCCCTCCTGGAGAAACGCTCCAAGCCGCGGACAGTCCCGCCTCGCGCGCGCTGCCAGGCCGTGCGTTTGACTTGACTTCTTGACACGCCCGGTCCTCGTCTGCCCCCCGCCGGCGGCCCTCTCCCGCCTGTGTCACGGGGCGTTGCCAACGTCCCGGCACCGTCTTCATCGTGGCTACTGCGTCGGGCTTCCCCCTTCCCTTCCCGAGTTCCCACAGTCCCTACGGCTCGTCCCCCCCCGGCCTGGCCGGTTCCGGCCTGCACCAGCGCCTCACCAAGGTCCTCGAACAGCGGCGCTCCCTCGAGCGGCTGCCTCACCTGGAGCATCCCACGGGAGGTCGCCCATGGTTCCCGCCGGGGAAGGGCGCGGGGGACCACGAGGACCCTATGTCGCAGCAGCCCGGACCTGCTCCAGGTTCTCGTCCCCGGTCCGCCCACGGCGGCTCTGCCCGTCCTCCGCTGCCCGGCCTCGCGCCGAGCCATGCCTCGCCGCCGACTGAGGGCGGGGCCGTCCAGCCGTTGCCCCATGATGCCCGGCCGGAAGGCGCGAGCGAGCGAGACGTGTCGCTTCCCGGCCGCCTCGCGAGGCCGTCGCCCGCCATGGAGCCCGCCCCCCAGAGCCCGGACAGGAAGCTGACGCGGTCCCTCGGGGTGGCATCCATCCTCAATCCGGCCGCCTCAGATGTTCCGGACCGCGGCAGCCGGCGCAGGAGCGCCTCCCAGATGGAGTCCCAGTCGTCGTCGCCCGTGGAGTCCTCCCTGGCGCCAACTGGGGCGTTTCCTTCTCGGACGGGCAGCTCCGAGCCCTCCTCGCTCGGGGACGTCTCTCCTACCATGGGCTACGGCGGCCCGGCTGGCACGCCGCGCCGGATCCTCACCCCCAGGTCGCCCACGCTCCACCGGTCGCGCAGTCTGGGTGGCATGGGCATCAATCCTCCGACCGGGACGATTGACGCTCACCAGTCGCCCTTTCTCACGCAACCGCGGACGTACTCAAATGAACCCGGCGTCGGCAACGTACCGCCGCTTCCAACCCCGCCCGCGGGACAGCGGACCGGGTTCAACTTTCCACAGCCCGCGCACACACCTCCGTTGCCCACTAGCGGCCCCAGCAGGCGGACGAGCGTCGGAATCCCCCCTTCGGGCAGTGCCAGTCCCAGTACGTCTTACTCTAGCTTGAGCCAAGCGGGCACCCAGCCTCCCACTTCCACTTTCTCCGCGGCTTCTGGGGCTCCTTCCCAGCAGGCGTTTGCGTCAGGCCCAGCCAGCGCGGCAGGAGCGCCGTCGTCACTTTCGCTCGCTCCACTTCCTTCTGACCGGGAGAGACCGTACGGCATCTCCGTCACATCTGGGAGCCAAAGCAACTATCAACTACTTACCGTTTCCACCAAGGACGGGCCCGTTCAGGTCCCTGTCGAGGTTCAGCAAGCTTCGCGCCTTGCGGACGAGAAGCGCAAGCGCAACGCCGGAGCGTCCGCAAGATTCCGGGCTCGCCGGAAAGAGAAGGAGAAGGAGGCTGCTGTGAACATCGCTCGGCTAGAGCAGCAACTCAATGAAGCAAAAGAGGAGGTTGAATGGAACAGGCGCGAGCGGACCGAACTAGCAAGGCTTCTTCTTGCCACACCAGGCGGTGACCGCCACTTCCCTAGGCCTCAATCGCCTAGGCAGCATCGTATGGCCTCACAGCCGAGTAGTACCGGGACGCCATCGACCGCCAGCGCTGCATCTGGCGCATATACAAGTTACTCATCTGAGAGACCGGAGCAGGCTGGCTCCGAAGATCGTAATGTGCGGAGACGCACGAGTTATTCGCTCCCAGGACCGCAACCTTCTGCCCTGACGCAGCAAACTGCTCGCTATCAACCTCAACATTTTGCTCCACTAGTCCCAGGTCCCCCGCCGGTTCAGCAAAGCCCTTCGGCAGCACCCACGTCGCAGAACCAGTACAGCCAGCACCAGCACCAGCACCAGTCAATTCAGCCCCAGCAGAATCCTAGGGTTCCAGACCATCACCCACCACAATCCGAAGGCTATCCTGGAAGAGATCAGTATGGCAGTGGCTGGCCTGCTGGACATGATGGTACACATCGCCTCTAAATGGCTACAACATATGCCCGAATTGATGCTGGAGAGGTCATGGCTTACGACCGCAAGACGTCCGGCGCTTGAAATGCATTAGGTGCAACCCTTGATGTTCTGATTCTGTCTCTGTCTGCAGGCATATAGGTGCATTTTCCTGGCAAGTTTCGTGGACTTAAATCCTCGCGAGTTTACAAGCGACATAACCAATTTCTGGGTTGGAGTTCTTCACTTGCATTGTATCTTACGGGAGAGACGACGTAAAACACCTGTTGGTCCGGAAACGCTCTTCGGCATACTCTATGGTCGACTGCGCTCACCATACGCAGCATGTCGCAACCAAACCTGGCGCAGTCGACCATTGGATGTTCTTATCTCTTTTTTTTCCTTTCTTTGGGTTTTGCCTCCATTGGCTCTCATTTGTTCATTGGATTGGATACACTCGTTCGATTTCGGTGTTTTAGATACCCCTCAGGCGGCAAATTTCCAAACGCGTGGCGGATGTCAGGATGACGGCAGGCTTTTGGATTCTTTGGGACCAAGCGGGTGGCATTCTGATCTTTTGTTTAGCATCTTCGAATCGTTTGGCTGTTCCCCGTAGCGAAGCCATGCTCATTCATTACCACACATTCAGCATCTTGTTCTTCGCTGTAGCACATTCTGAACCAGCTCAACTGGACTGGTCGACAGCTTTATGTTGGTGACCATTCGGACTAGCGTTCAAGGCAAGTAGTATCCAAGGCTTTCATTCTGTACATCTTGCTTATTGTATTTCTTGCTCTGATCTCTTTGATATACCCCGCACAAATTGTCGCCTTATTTTTTTTTTCTAGTTTGCCTTAGTCTAAATTGGAAACTGTTGCACCGCTCTAAACATATTTTTCGCTGTCTCAATTTTCGAGAACCAGCGAGCTCTCTTTCAGTCTTTATTTCTTTATCGCATGGTCAGGCTCATCAACTGCATATTATCACCCTGAGCATACATAGATTCTTTGACCCCACGGTCACAATACCCAACCTCTTTTCCGGCGCCAATGCTACACGGGGTATACAATACCGGACCACTTAAATCATGTTCGGTGACGATCGGCGGCAACAAATTGTAGTGCGAACTATCACGAGCTCTGCTCTTAGGGAATGACTCGTGGAGCTGTCAAATTTTGATGGCGCCTTACCAGACTCGACTTGAACTTCATCGCTTCAGATTCTCTTGCCGGTCTCATTGTGATAGGTGTGTTCGCCGGCGGACGGTGCATCAGACGAAGGGCGTGTCAGGCGGCTGTCCAAAATGAAAGTGAGGCGAGCCAATCACAGGAGCGGCCTCGGAATTCAATTGGCGAATCTCCACCCCTTTTTTTGACGAAGTCGCTTATGAGGCCTCTGACTGGACAAAGTCGTACCGGGGTCGTCCAACTCCCAATCTCGCCGATTCCTTGGACAGCTGGACATGGTTGTTTTCGGGAGGCTATCCGCCTTCCCCACGGACCCAATAAAGGTCCGGTGCGGAGAATACTTGTTTCGCCGGATGGGACTAGAGTACGTCGGTGCTGGAGCTTTCCCGATTCGGCGCCTGTTCACTATTATGGAACCTACTACGTACAAAACATGCGTTGGTGCGTACCCACTACATCCGCGTTCTCTCCTTTGCGCTTGAGGTGCTACATGTTAGTGGGCACGACAATGATGATGCCTCTAGGTACTTGCAGGCTCAGCAGAGCCCCAAGTTTTATATCAGTGGTGTCTTGACATGGCAGCATGAGTAGGCGGGCTGTGAGGTTTCTCACAGTCCAGTTCATTCACGTGGTTTCCGCACTCGATGGAGTCGGAGGGAAAGCGCGCGGCCGAGACGAGCAATCGCTCGGTTGCTGGAAACGACGCCGGAGCCGGGCCGGTTTGGGCAGGCGGCCGCCGCCAGCGCTGGCAGGAGCTGACGGTCATCCGGCCGCGGCTCTGTTCCGAACGAGCCAGGGCACACAGACCGAGCGGCGCATTTGGGGCAACGGCGGGCAATCCGGGGCGAGGGTCGCGGTGGGTCCTTGCCCCCGACGGGTCAGCGAATCCAACCCCATAGCCTTCCCAATCCAGCCGCCTCGTCTCTCCGCCAGCGTGGATCGGGCGTGACACCCGCGCTGGGGCCCGCCGTTCCAGGTGATCCGGGGCCCAGCCGTTCCAAGGCTATGTACGTACAGATACGGCGACCCCATAAGTTTTCGCGTTGTGGTAGTCCCGGCGTGCTAGGTGGATATCGTCTCGCGGGCATCATCCTGCCCATGGGCTGCTGATTCGCTTCGCTCCCTATTGTTCGTTTATAGGTACTCGACCAGGCCGCCGCGCCGCGCCATTGTCAGAGTGCACAGAACGCAGCGCTGGGGACGATTTGGATGAAAATACTCCTGTTGCCTCCGCTGCTCTCGCCAGACCAGGCTCGGAGGAGGGATTATCATACAAGTTTCGGCTTCGTGAATCCGGCCAGATACGGTTACACCCAGCACGTGCACAGCAACGTCCCATCACAGTGCCAAGAACAACCATGATCTGCCAACATTCCAGCCCCGCCCACCCATCCACTACCCACATTGACAGTGCCGCATGGTGCAGTAGCCTCGAACATCAATCGCCCCGTAAGATAGCGCAAGGTCGGTCCCAAAAATGCCAGCCCATGTGTTGTACGGCGTTGGACCGTGCCTGTGGAGCACGTTTTCCCGCAGCTGGCGATGGGGTTTCCCCTCGGAGCCCCAACGCAGGTTAACAGCGCCTACTGGCCTCGCGGGGGGCCTATTCGCCATCAGGCCATCCTAACTCGCAGCAACGGGGGTGTCTGAAACGCCAATAATCACTCTAAGGTGTTGGTGCTCGAATCGCCCGTAATGCTGAGTTGCTCCAGGTTTTCAGCCCCCTCCGAGCCCCAGCCGGAATCCAAGCCTCCTACCAGCCAAGTCCATCGCCACGTTAGTCGTCCTCGTTGCATGATCGGTTGACGGGTCCCAAGTTTGATATGCCGAATACTGCTCTCGAATCGTGTCAAACGCAAATACCTCCACAACGACAGCCTGGCCAGAGAACAAATCCAAGGCGTACATCTGCGCGTCTGCTGTTATCGCGTCTGCATTTTCATCACGAACGGCAAACTCATCGGGACCCTCTCCCGCAACACTCGACAAAGCGGACGATCGACGAAGCAGTCCACGCTCTTCAGAGTCGACATCCTGCCGGTTGGATGAAGATATGTCGGTGAGAGCAGCTCCAACCTGGTTTCCGTTTCGCTGAGGTCTCGTTTCGCCCGAACCGGCTTCCAGCCTCTCTTTGAGCTTCAGCCTCTTGAGAAAGACGCTCAGCATGATGACCTGGAGCAAGAAGACGGATAAGTCAAGGCAGATCAGATGCAGCTTTGACGTAGGTCCCCTCTGGCCTATAAAATCGATCAGCAGCCCACCGTGGAGGTAACCCCTGGTGACTTCGCCCGCAGATGGGCGGGCAAAGTACAGGTGGAGTACCAGGCAGAGGAAGTTGGTGCCTCCGATCGCGCCTATGAAGGGGCGGTTTGGCGGCTCGGGAAATATCGCAGGTTTTGGGGTCAACATGGCGAACTGGACAACAGCGCGGACGAGAAACCGCAGGAACGAACAGCTAGTCCATCATTAGCACCGCCAGCGCACGTCCCGCCGAGGTAACATAATCCTCCCCCTGACAAACGAGGAAGGTAAGCATTAGGAGGCAGAACATACTCCATATAATAGATAGCGGATAACTGGGCATAGATGAGGATGTCCAGGTTCCGCAAGAGGTCCTCGACGTGCTTCAGCCGGTTCGCGCGCACCACCGTCGCGGTAGCAGCAGACTCGCTCACTACCTGAGGATCCAGCAGCTGAGCATTGTTGGTTTGGGAAGCCTGGGCAGTTGGTGTAGGCTCATCGTTCATGTCTCGCTGATGGGACGGGCCCGCGATTGCGATTACGAAGAACGGAGAGAATGGTTGATGTTCCTGACGGGCCGTGCGTGAGAAGCTAAGGAATGGCCGAGCAGTGGCCCCTCGGTTGTGCTTGCCAAGGCAAGTGTTGCCGGGCGCGTCCGGCGAACTACTATGTTCTCCGTACCACATTCCTATTCTATTTCCGACAGGAGAGCAAGGAGAACTCTTAAGGCCGCAAACAGGCCAATGTTTTTCGTCGTTAATTTTAGCGCCTACAGGAAAGTATTACAGGGGGTGCAGGTGCGGGCTGACACCCCTTTCTTAACAAATATGCAGAGTGAACTAAAATATACTGTGAAGTACGGAGTATAGTCCCTTCTTATAACAACTACTGCTTTATAGCATCTTAGCATATTCTTATAGACTTTTTAAGGTCTTTAAGTTGCAAATTCTCCTACTTGTCTTCTACACATTACCTTACTTCGATAATAGTTTTAGGGGATTTTCTCCCTACCCTCTGGTTTAAAAGCCTCTAGATATTTTTAATGGTGTTTAGATCTGGCGAGTTTACTAGCCACCTAATTATTATAAAATGGTTATTGCTGTAGAAAGAGCTATGCTCTATGGTAGAATTCTGGTGCTCAACATGCGCACGGGCAGTATTTGTATGGAGAATTGCGAAGCGAGAACTTATCTAAAAAGGGTGTGTCAGCCCGCACCTGCACCCCCCTGTACGTCTACTTCAGAAATAGGTGTTGTCGAACTTGTAAGGCTCTTAACCTTCATATTACTAAGGCTAATCGGTAAGGTGATACATATTCTTTACATTGCTGTCCACGAACATATGTTGTATAAACCGCCAGGACCCCATGTAAACGCCGCGTGAGATGGCATTATAGCGCAATTATACTATTGCCTCGATCTAACCATATTAGAATATTAGATCAGTTCCTCCTCTGAATCCACTAGAAGAAATTTGCTTTCTTATCCAGAGCCGAATTACGTAGACGACCCTCCGCTGGTGCGGATCGTGGGCCAATAAACAGCCTAAAGTATGGTCCACAATGGAGTGAGGTAGTGTCAATCGGGTCGGGGTTTAGATTTCTATTGGGGGTGAAGTTTTAATAGGCCTTGGCATTGAGGTCAATTAGACCCTGACTTATGGTCTAACAACGGGGTGCGGTCAGTCCCATGGGGTTTTGGGGTGGGTTTCCCATCTAGTTTTCCTAAAAAGCTCCTCCACCCCATTGCACTAGTGGGATTACGCGACACTTAGAGGGCGAGCCTGACTCAACCCTTGACGGGGTCAACAACACCCGACTGTGAACCATACTTAGGAGTAGTAGCTAAAAGGGGCGTAGAAGTAAACCTGCCGAAAGATTATCGCACCATGTCTTTTTTTTTTGGCAACTATAGCAGAAATTTCCGGGAATTACCGCGTGAATCAAGAGCCATCGACTAAGCCGTTTAGGAAAACGACTTAGAACCCAATGTGCGGAACTCACTGAAAACCTTTAGGTTATAGTTCCCCCTTCAGGTGGCGTAAGAAGAGGAGAAGCTTTTTGAAAATCCCCGTTGGGGGTTCTAAAACCCCAATAGTAGTAAGGTTAAGCCTCCCTAAAAAGCTTAAACATGGCTGTAAATGTACTGCCGAAGGTCTTTTTTTTTTTTTTTTTTTTTTGGTAGTGTAGAGCACTTTACCTAGGACTAACACTTAAAGAACAAAAGAAGAGACAGGTCTTTACTGCTTCACGGCATCATGCGTTCGAGTTCAAGGAGGCACCGTTGTTTGCTAGCTAATTTTTGGATAAGGGGAAAGAAAATCGAAGAAAAAGCTTTTGGTGTGTGTGTGTGTGTGTGTGGCAAAGTATGTGTGGGTGTATTGAGTGAATGAAAATGAATGTTGTGTATGGGGAAGAAAAACCTAACTCATATAAAAGGAAAGAAATTACGTGCAGTTAGGGAAAAGAAACTGTCAAAAAGGGGTGTTAGGGGTGGCGTCGCCCTCCTCTACTAGTAGTGATTTCGATTATGGTTCACAATGGGGTATGGTCAACCCGATATTGGTTTGGGTTGGGTTTTCTAAAAGAGTCTAGTAGCTACCTAGATAGTAAGTCCCACCCTAAAACCCCACGGGGTTGACCCCGCCCCATTGTTGACCATAGGCCAGACCCTGGCTAACCCTAATGCCAAGACCCCAAACCCCAATAAAAATCTCGCCTCAGTAAAAATCTAAACCCCGACCCCGCCTTACCCTATCGTGGACTATAGAGTAATTTTGGTTTAAAGTAAAGCCCTATGCTATCATAGATGAGTTCATTAATAGTCTAAATTTAAAGAGAATCGTCCAAACGAAAAGGAACTTTATAATATAGTTTTTACATCATCTACTTTTTTTTTTGGGGCAGTTTTATATAATAGACTCCAACGGTATTAGGAGGGGGTGGGGGGGGGGGTTTCAGAGATGAATTGGCCTGCACGGGCTACGAAGGAAAGCGCGTCCTCCTCCCCCCTCCCCCCTAAAAGGCAGGGGACGGGTCGTAGGGGAGATGGCTACATAATCTCAAAACTCCACCCTATTAGGGATTTCTAAAAAGCTCCTCTCATTTCACCACACCCAAATGGAATTACGCTAAACCTAAAGGGGAAACCCAGCACAAACACCAATTGGGTCAATCCCGCCCCACTGCGGACCATATATAGAAGCACCCCATAGGCAATGGCCTGCACGGGAGTGAATATTTATCCCTTTTTTGGAAGATCCCCTAACACATCTTTCGCTATCAAAAAAAAAAAAATAGAAAATAAAATAATTTTAGAACCTACCCGAAACTTATTGAGTTGCTAATACTCTATCCGCCCTCTTGCGGGCTTTTAAGCAAAAGGCAAGAAGGAACTGGTTCTATTCGCCTGGGTACTACAAGATTCTGCGCAGTGTACAATGTGACCATCTTCAGTATGAGGGGGTTTAATCTAGCCCTTTGATGTGCATGACCCCGGTGTTACGTGCGCGACTCTTCGAAGTTCCCCTGCTCCATCTTGTCCGTTTCCTTCTAGAGTTCAAGTCATTTGAATCGGAGCTCTCTTCGCTGTCACCATCGGAGCTGGCAGCCTTCTTGGCCTGATCTCCCGACTCGTGGTGGAGTGATTCCTGGTCATCATCGATATTCTCATGCCACACCTTAATCGTTTCACCGCCCGCACTAATCATCCTTCCTGCAACATCAAATCCAAGAGCGACCACGCCGTCGATTTCATGGTGCCTCATTTCGGCTGCAACCTTATTGATTCCAAGTTGGATCCCTTTGATGACACCATTATCCAAGCCTGCGACGAGTATTTTGCCCCCTCGACCGACTTCCAGATGATCCGGGACGTTTACTAGTGCTTCCACTCCGGCGCCATCTCGATCAAGTATGATTCGTTCGTCCAGGTCATCCCAGACGCCGCGCTCCCACAGTGACAAAGTACCAGCGCTCCCCACGACAGCCTTCTCACCAACTGAAGTACCTTTGTGGGCAAACCCCCCGACAAAGGCGGACGTCAGCAGTTCAGTATCCTGACTCTCACTCTGGACGAGTACTCCGCGTCTGATGTCAGTAATAGCAAGCGTAGTTCCACCGGTGCTGAGCCATTGTTTTGGTTGTCTAGAGGTGCTAACTGCGGACGGTGGAAGAGGCGTTATGGAGGTAACAAAATCTTCGTGGGGGTGGTGTGTCTGTTGTGGTTTGGACGAGATGTAGGTTGTCGAACTGCTGGCATCAGAGTCACGCAGGTCGTAGATGTGTAAAGCCCCCGAATCGGTAGCAAGGAGCAGAGTTTGGGGGGTCAGCGCATGGACTAAGGAAGGGAAATCGTCCTCGTTCGCAGTCCTAGGGAGCTCGATATTTAGCTTTCCAACAAGGTCCCTCGATCGACCACACGTCATTAAGGTATTGTTTTGCATACAGTAGTCCAAACCAAACTTACACATCTTTGGGAATGGCAATCTTCGCCTCGACGACACCAGTCTCTGCTTTGGCCGCCTTTACAAGTCCATCTGTACCGGCAGAGAATACTATATCCCCATCGGAGCTAAACACCAGAGAGCGACAGCTTCCTTTATGCCTCCTCGTCCTCCAGGCGGTTTCAATTCGGCCAAACCCGCTGCTGGAGCCAGCCGAAGGACGTGCGGTTTCCGACTCGCACTCGTCGGGGTCTGAAGCAATGTTCGGTAGCCGAAATGTCTCCACGTGGCCGGTGGACAAACCAACGGAGAGGAGGGGATATCGCGGGTGAATTGCTTGAGTGAAGACTTCGGAGCTTAGGGGCAGGTTACAAATTGTGTCAAACATTTGGAACGGCTTCGGGAGTTGAACGTTCGCTGAGGTAGGCTTGTTGTAGAACGGAAACGTGTTGAGCTGCGCATCTGGTAGTATAATTGCTTATCGATATAGCCTCGCCCTCTTATGTGAATGTAAACATGTGCTAAACTTGTAGACTACGTAGGCCTACTATTGAAATCAATTCACTAAGTACCACGGTGTGAAAATTGGCGCGAGAGATCTGACTCACGGACCATCTGCACTTGTGAAGATAAGCGAGCATTTGCCTCTGCACTTGCTGTTTGCAGTACAGATTACATATTCCTGACTAGCCGTGTGTGCATGCTACCTAGGACACTAAAGAGTATAGTACAAATATTGCTTCGGAAAAGGGTCAGTCGACAGCATAAAGCCAGCAAGGCCTACGCAGTGAAATAGATACCTTTCTTTACGCGGAATTTAATCGCTGTAATTTGAATGAGTGCACCGAGTCACCAGCTGAAGAAATGCATGGCTATAGTGTCACACACCCTATCTACCAATAAGCACATAGCAGGTCATTGTCAGCTTTCTCTAACATGGGATCCACGGGGAGGTCGGAATAGTATAGTCATGGCCAGAGGAAATAGGTGGGTATCGATACCTCGAGGGCGCTCGAAAACTAAGGGAAGTGGGGATAATGGTAGACCTCTAATCCGCAAACTTGACAATGAGGTTCTCTTCGGGTCGCACGCGCTGGGCCCATTCGGTCCAGCTACCATCATAGAGACGACGAGATAGTTCGGGATAGCCAGCTTCTGTAAGCGCCGCGTCAATGACGGCTGCAGTAACTCCAGTACCGCAGCTGCTGATGATTGGCTTGGATACATCGACCCCTTTCCCCTCAAAGTAGGCCTTCAGTTGTTCGGCAGGCAAAAGAGCCTTCGTCACGGGGTCGAGGAGATCTGAGACGGGTATGTTGCGGGAGTGAGGTATATGACCGGACGAAAGGCCTACACTCGTAAGACGAACAATTCACGAAGGCACCAAATACACCGACTGTGCCCCTAGATCAACGATTCTCTCGGGTACGTACCTTCTCTAGGCTCCGGATCCCTTCCCTCCCACCTCTTTGGACTCCTTGCATCTAGGATCTGGACTTCCTCGGCACCTTCTTTGCCTTGCTCTTTCACAATGCTCTTCACTTCTTCAAACGAAGCAACCTTGGATACGTCGAGCTCCGGGATAGGGTACTGCACCGGGTCCACTGGTTGGGGCTCGTCGCTTTCCACCGGGTACCCCTGCTCGACCCAAAGCCGGAAATTGTTCAGCAGATGCACGTCCGGATGGCCAAAGACCTTCAAGGTCCAGCCGACCCTGGGCGCACTGAAGATGCCGAGCTCGGACGTGTCATAGACGACCACGGCATCATCCTTCCGGATGCCGAGTCGGCCCAAGGAGGCCGCGAAGTCCTTTGGCGAGGGAAGCATGTGCGGGTAAGGCGAAGTGGGGTCCTTGACCGCATCTAGGTCGAAGAAACGTGCCCGGGGGATCCTCGCGGCGAGGAAAGTAGATTCGCCGGTGCGCTCGGCCGGGTCGTTGGGCAAGAACCAGGAGGCGCAGAGCGGGACGATGCGGGGCGCGGTGGAGAGCTTGCTGTGGACATTCTTGCGCAGGGCCGAATTGAGCTCGGCAGGAGTGACAATGTACGAATCTAGCGAGTACGAAGTCATTGCGCGGGCGCCGTGAGAGAAGCTCCGACCGAGGTGGAGGGTGGAGCCGGCGCGGGGGAAGCGAACTGTAGGACGGAGAACGGCGAGAAGCATCACTGTTGGCGGACGCGCAGGGCCCAAGGCCTGCAGAACGGGGCGAATATCAGCGCGCAGCGTGCGGAGCGTGGGAAGCTGGCTAGGCAGGGCGGGCGAGGGAGGAGAAAGGACGGAGGACGAGCGGGCGGCTTGGGGAGCAGGTGGGGGAGGCGACTGACTGCCGCAGCCGCGATCGACGCGGGTCCCGGCCGCCGCGTGTCCGCCACCGTGGGATTGCGTGTCCACGTGACTCGGCGAGCGCCGCAACTAAGAGCGTGTCTTCCGCAAACAGCCGCGACGCTCGACGCCCACCGACGCCCACCGACGCCCACCGACGCCCACCGACGCTCACCGACGCCCAGAAACACCCCCCCGTGCCGCCCGCCGTCATGAAGGTTGTGATAGAACAGTGGCACGCCGTCGCCGCCTGGCAATGGGACATGCCTGAGGATGACATGTGTGGCATCTGCCGGAACCCTTACGACAGCACCTGTTCCAAGTGCAAGTTTCCGGGCGACGATTGCCCCCTTCGTATGCTTGACCGTCTCTGGCTAAGGCAAACTCCGGAATAGAATGCTAACCAGGCCGTCCAGTCATGGGCGAGTGCAACCACTCTTTCCACATGGTACGCAACAAGACCGCACTCAGAAAAGCTGATCATGTGCTGACTTCGAACCCTTAGCATTGCATATACGCCTGGCTACAGCAGGACTCTTCACAGGACAAATGCCCTATGTGCCGCCAGGGTACGTGATTTCATAGGGTTCGTCTTTGGCAACTTACTCACTGTTCTAGCTTTCAAACCAAAGGACGCTGCCTCGACAGAGCTGGAGTAGGCGTGTAGGTTGGGTTGCTCGACCGCCACTTCTACCAAAAGTGCACGCGCTATGGCTCTCTTTCATAATTCATCATGTCATCACTTGGGATCTTCTCCAATGCCGTTGACATTCCTGTGGGCATCCGGTGGTTGAACTTTCCGCACTACCAAAGCCTTGTTACCACTGGTCTCAGGTGGGTAAAAAGCTACGATAAGTCTGCGCCTCGGCAGTCTCGGCTACTCCTATGGATATCTCGCAGTCGATCTGCCCTCGATTTTGAGCGATTGCAATGGCCGCGCTTGGCATACCGCCGGGAATCGAGCAGTTCCTAGAACAGATTTATTGTCCGATCCGGAAAATGAGCCCGTTGGGTTTCAGCGCGTCATTGTTGCTAATTATGGCACGACATATGTCATCGAAGTTATCGTCGCGGCAAGTCGGCTCGTGGATTCGGCCTGCCGGAAGGTGGCTAAGGTTGATAGCGGGTGAGCTCGCCGTCTTCTTCCTGTTCTTTGATCGTTTAGATTTCACCAGCCTCTGGACCGTAGCTGATTTCGTAAATGACGTCGGTGCCAGCTGTTGCGCCGCTCAGAACGACGTGCTAGTATTGTTCGAGGTCTGGGTAGGGCACGTGATTAGTTTCCATTTTACCGACGGTGAAGCGGGTGGCTGGAGTTAGATCGTCCGAACCACCGTAAAACTACTAAAACAAGAGAGCCTTGGCATAGATAGTGTGAATTTCGGCATTGTTGCGCGCGCCGGTCTCATACCGCTTCGCGAGCCTTCCACATATATATGATATGGGGTCAGAAGGAGATGCCCGTGCCTGTGTTATTGTATATCTTGAAGTCGGGAACTGTCGACGTCCCGCTTTTTTGTATGAGCAAGTCGAGGATAAATGCGACGGCCAGCGGAATTAATGAAAGCTACAAGTCGGGCTTGAATTGGGGCCTGAACGAATGGCACGTCACAGTAAGGGGAAAGCCGAGGTGCTATGGAGCACATATGTAGTTATTTATCGATAGGGTACCTATCCTATCGATAAGAGCTCCTATGTATGTAAAACACGCGTGCACCTTAGCCCGGCGCTTACCTCTCACTGCATCCTTCCTGGCCCTGGGAACGATTGTCATTCCAGCTTCCCTTGCCCGCCCTGAAATGTCCACCAGCCCAACACAAAAGCTTTCGCTTCTCCCGTCTGCCTTGCCTAGCAGCGATTCCGAGAAGACTCATTCTCGACCGGCGGCAGATCGGGACGCTGGGAGCGGCGAGCTCGCGGCATGCAGCCCGAGACTGGCGCCCGCCTACAATGCCGGCGACTACGACGACGATGTGCCCTATCCAGAGGGAGACTCGCACCAACTGCTTCCGCCGCCTAACTTTGCGCCTTTCTTCTCGCTGATCGATGACATCGCGTCCGGAGAGCACTACCACCCTGCAGTCCACTACGTCTTTGCCGACGACGACCCCGACCTTGTGACGGCTGCATCCCTGCAAGCCCTCGGTGTCGACTCTAGCTCTAGGCCGCCTGGCGCTGGAGAAGACGAACACGCCATAGCAGAAGGCGTGGCCGAGTCTCAGGCGAGCTTACTCCCTCCGCCACGCCCTGGTGTCCGGGAGCGCTTCCTCATTGTCGACTTGGCCGCGGATGGCCAAACGGTCACCGAAGCGAAGAGTTTAAACGCCGACTGGCAAGTAACAGAGACCGTGATCGGCGCCGCACCGACCTGGGACGAAGATACAGTCGAGAACGGAGGCGCTGGGTTGATGCTCCGGATCGAGGGGACTAGCGTGGCTGATGGCGAAACTACGACTAGCAGCAAGATGCTGACCGGGGCTAGGAGCGCAGCGGATGGCGACCTCATTGCGGGAATGGATGGCATTGTGAGGAGATTTGAGCAAGGCATGCAGGTGCTACGCAAAGTCACGAGCTACGAAGCGGACTGCGACGAACCTGATAACCAAGGTAGTGTGGAAGGTGTTCCTGAAACAATTGAACGCGACTTCGAAGATAATCGTGCGAACAGCTGAGTTATTCACGCACCTCTTCAGAGCTGTGATAGCTTTGGTGTCATTGATATGTTACTGAGATGCATTCTGTGTTTTGCTTATCCATCCAAGGCGCAGCATGGGGATACCCAACGGAATGGCCATCACGACTTATGCGAAGCGTGTTACAATTAGGAATTTGAATCAATACTTATATGTGACGATTTTGCTACGAGTTGCTTCCTACAACTCCCCTCCCTGAGTAGCCTAGCTTCTCTATCAGTTTGACCATTTCTTCCGTGCTCTCGCCCGCTTTAATCACCGCCTCCTCGCGGTAGAGCACTAGCCCTGAGTCTACTCGTCCCGGACACTGGGACATAGAAGTAACTTCTGGTACTTCTATCGCAAAGGACTTATCCCATGTTATTGAGAGCTGCCTTGCACGCACGTACGCGTACCCACCCCTTGAATAATGAGATGCTACCCATTTGGAGAGATACACCTATCGCCCTTAGACGGCATTGGTTACAATCGGCTGAGCTTCCCAAGAGGTGTCTATCGAAGGGAATGTTCCCAACGGTGGTAATATGATAGGTGCGCAAGAGCATTTGTTCGTTGGTTGTCTCATTTGTGCTTTTGCAACGTTGTCTAGATCGGCTCTTCCGAGAAGTCTGTAAGACCGCAGATGCCGGCGTCGCGCACTAGTTGAATTGGATGACTAGACTCGAAGAAGCTATAGTTACTACTTGGGACGTGGTAGGCGTCAATGGCACAACTGGAAACTTGAGAATGGGCTTTTGAAAACAAAGGTTCATCCTAACTACCGAGGTGAAATCTTTAGGACTACAATTATGAATATACACTAGATAGTGGGATCATTCAGTAAATGTAAGATGTTGAAGACAGGTTCAGAGGGTAATAGACAATCGAAGCAGAACTATAAGACGAATGAGTTTACTGGTAAACTCGCAATTTACATGTAAAATGGACATTCTTGTTCGGGTACAGGGTCTTGGCATGTTAATGTAGGAGTAGCAATTGCAGACTAGCAATGCACTTGTAATTTTTTAAGCCTGGAAGAGTTAGCTTACCTAGAATCTTCCTGAATTTTAGTCTAGCTAGCTCCGATTAGGACTCAGGAGGCACTATAGCCAAACGCATCATCTCTTCTTGAGGATGTTTCGCTTGAATTGAACGCATATTTTATACGGGCGCAGAGAAAAAAAGGTGTAACTGGTCGAGACCCAAACTGAAATTATAGACAAAAAAAAAAACAGGTGAACCCAAACTGGGTTTGAAGACGAATAGCAGGTCATCCGCGCCTCCTGGTTGACGGAGTTTTCGACCTTGTCTGCATTCCAGACGTCGAAGCTGCCACAGGCTTCGTCTGCTTCTTTGCCCTCTTTCGAGTGGTCTTCTTTTCGGGTGGACTGTTCCAGTAATACACCATCTGAGCTGCCAAGACAGCGTTGAGTGTAAAGCCGGCGACGAAGCCGTATAGGATGAGAGCGTCATCAACTTCTTGAAGAGTGGTAAAAATTCGCGACAGTGAGCCGAGGAGGTAGTTGAAAACCTGGGTGAAACCATATAAGGTTAGCGGTCGTCATACGCCGTGACAGGGCGAAATGATCCGAAGCCGGTACTCACAGCAAATGCACTCAACTGGCCAGTGCCACCCTCTTTGTACACGGTCCAAATTTGTGGGGCTTTGCTCGCTACGCCTAGTACGCCAGCGCCGGCTTGCAGAACAGAGAGCATCGTCATATCTACGATGCCCTTGCTGAAAAGCGCATAGCACGACACGGCAAGAATAGCGACGAAGGTGGCAGCGCCAGCATCCTGCCCGGAGAAATGAAGCACGGCCGTCGCGATGGCAACGTTCTGGATCGCGATGAGAGCAGTCTCGCCATATGTGCTGAACGGAAAGCCCTGCCTGACGTTGTATGCGAGGGAGATGAGGAAGCTGGTGGTCTCAAGCGCGTATGAGAGAAACGATATGCCCGACGCGCTGCGCGACCGGAGTAGCTTGACTAGTTGAGGTATCTTGACCACCGAGGCGGCGCCGACGATGCCGATGCCGAGCCCTTTCGATATGGCAAGTTTAACGCATTCCGGGGACGCGGCAGGGTCGATGTCGAGGATAAGCGTGTTGTAACATTCCGGGCCAATGAGGGTGAGGCCCAAGTCCCGGATCGGGGAGGGTAGCGTGTGCGTCAAGGGCTTTAACGTGCTACGAAGTGCATCCATAGCAGTGATGCAAGAGATGCGGTAAGTAAGGGGTAGGTGGTAACGTAAAGTGCAAGTTGTTTCTGTCCTGTTGGATTACTCCGAGGGAGCGCGTTGTGCGCACCCGCACGGGCATCGGACAGACACCGATAACGGAATCCTCGACTTTAAGTTCGGCTGTCGGCTGTTACATAGGTAAGGAGTAACCTTCAGCAAATCACATGAATTTAGCAGCCCAACTATACTCTATACATGAAACAGATATGCACTCTGCTTATCGAGGGGTTACTAGCTCACGCTTATTTAAGTACTGATTTTTTTTCTTCTAATTTTGGAGCTACTAGGCAGGCTTGCACTGCGAGATTCCCGTGTCGGGGCTGACGCCGAATGACCTGCCTGAGGGAGCTGCCATCTGCCTATGTCTGCCGCCTCTGTTGCAGCCCTTGCCTTGACCTAGAGATAGTCAATCCGAAGTCTGGAGTAGCTCATGCCTGCCATAGGGTAATTTTAAGATGTTTTATGGAACCGTGGAACTCTAATCATTCGGAGTGGGCTCGTTTACCTTCTCCGAGTTGCTCAACATCTCAGCCCTTCCCATAATCATGGCCTTCGTTGGCTTTGCCTTGGCCACTGAATTTGCCTCTTCGCCAGTGGCGGGCTTCTTTTCCTTAGCTGGGGTGGCATCATCTTCATCGTCTTCGAGCCTCCTGATGAAGTCCCATTCAGCCTTGGTAACTTGGCTTACGCTCAAGCGGGACTGTTTGAGGAGCTGCATATGCTCTAGGACGCCTCCGGGCTTTGCGAATCTCTTTAGATCGGTCAAGGTAATGATGTTTGCAAGCTTGCTTCGGAACTTAACACCGACCGCAAACCACCTCGGGTTCTCGCGGGTAGACTTCGCGTCATAATACGGGCTCGTAGAGTCAAATGCAGTTTCATCTGCCGAAGCCTTTTCGACAATCTCCATAGTGCCAACGATTCCAGGGACCTTGCAGTTTGAGTGGTAGAAAAAAACCAGGTCACCCTTTTCCATAGCCAGAATATTGTTCCGTGCGACAAAGTTGCGGACACCATCCCAAGGCTCAGGTCGGGTTGCAGCCTGGAGGTCGTCAATGGAAAAATTCACAGGAACACCCTTTTCCGTGCGTGGTTCTGGTTCGGCTTTCATCAGCCAGTACCGATGGGGTGGCGAGACGGTATATCCCTTGGTGTTCTTTTCTTTAGCTCCCGCGCGAGAAGAGCGCGCCGCCCGCCTAGGTGAGGGGAGGTTGGTCGGTGTCGGGATTTCCTCAACTTCTTTTTTGAATGCGACGGAAGATGAGCCCCGCTCGCGACGTTTGGGAGCTGGTTTAGGCGTGAAATTTGAGGGTGCCTTGGATTCCGTCTTGGGCTTCTTTGAATACTTGTGCTCAACCGGATCAGGCATACCGCGTTTAGGACGCGAGGACGCTGCTGTAGCTTCGAATTTGGGCTTGGGCGGCTTCAAGCTCTCGCTATCTGAAGAGGCCATCTTGGCGCTGGTAGGGCGGCTGGCGGGGTTGGGCTTGTACTTGTGAGGCATTGCGGCGACACGTCGAATGGTATGCGAACTGCGTGGAAGAGGGAAGAAGTAAGGTGGTGGAAAGATTAAACGCGCCGGCCCACGCGTTTTACCTACGGCGGGCTGTAGCTTGGCATGTTCCGAGGTCCATTAGAATGTGGCCCGAGCTCCTGCAGCAGCGCGGTTGCATAGTACGTGGTACGTCAGGGTACCTAGAGATGAAATCGCTGTCACTCTAGGTACCTCTCTCACTCCCCACCTGAAACTTTGAGCGAGGAAGCTACTGACTTTTGTAGTGCCCTCAGCTTGTGGGGTTTCTCTTCGACCCTTTTTCAATAGCCCACGCTCGGTAGCGTGCCGTGGAGAAAGCAATCCACGGTTATGATATGATAAGGAGCGCGAGAATTGCTTGTCATAGCGACCACCTGGTTTAATGGGTGACTCTTTGCTTCTAATGCGAATCGGGCGGGGATGGAATTCATTGTGTCGTTTAAACCTCGATACTAGGCAAAAGGTCTTACGGTTGGAACTGTGAAACGGGAACGATAAGCTTGTGTGTTGCCCGACCTACTCAATATTCCGGAGCGTGGTACAAATCCAAACTCAGCCTGGGCGAATTGTCAGACTACGGAAGCGCGAAACGTTGGAGCTTGGGATCAGTTCTTTGCATCAAAGGAAATAGGACACAAATAATTTGGTGGTAAAGAAGGGCTTTGGCCGCAAACGAAGGCACGTTGTCAGGAGTCACGCTTAGGCAAAGCTGCATGGTACGCACTCGTC
Organism: Lineolata rhizophorae; assembly: GCA_010093515.1. NCBI lineage: Eukaryota > Fungi > Ascomycota > Dothideomycetes > Lineolatales > Lineolataceae > Lineolata > Lineolata rhizophorae. The sequence continues at coordinate 367,560 of MU001692.1, forward strand.
CTCGAACAATAAGAAGTGAAGATGAACCCTGAAGTTCTAGGATATTTTCATGCACTAAGTTCCGTAATAAGGCCAACCTAGCACCGCCGCAGTCCCCATGCATGACAAGGAAATGAGTACCTCCGTAATCGTCCCCCGAGAGACTTCTAATAACGCTTGCCTTCCCTTAGTACATCGCTGTACTCCTCCAGCGGGCTCCGATTCAGCTTCGTTTCCTTCCACAAATTGGGCGTAAGGAAGCCATAGGAATTGGTGACGGCGACGAAGGTGGCTTTGAGGGTGTTTTCGAGGGTCTTTGTAGAGCCGGAAGACGCAGTGTAGACGTCCTGGACACCGGCGAGCTGCAGAAGACGCTTGACAGCCGGCGAAGCGACGAGGCCAGTACCGCGAGGCGCAGGGATCAGCTTTTCGAAGTTGTCAGTGCACTGTGTCGTAGTTGGTCTGACAGAGACAAACCTTAACAGTGACGCTGCCGCACTTGCCGCTCTCCTTGGTGGGCAGAGAGTGCGGTTCACCAAGGTTGGTACCCCAGTAACCCCGACGGATGGGCATGACACTGAGCTTGGCGATGATAATGGCAGCACGGATGGCCGTTGCGACTTCCTTAGACGTCTTGATACCGAGTCCGATGTGGCCCTCTGAGTCACCGATGACGACGATGGCCTTGAAACGAGTCCGCTGGCCGGCGCGAGTCTGCTTCTGCACAGGCTTGATCTGTAATTTGCAAGGCCGCGAGATCAGTATTGCGTGTAGAAGTGCCGTGATATTGCAGCCTTTGGCCGGTTTCCAGCCTGTCCCCATCCACCACAGCGCTGGTGAAGCTCACCTTCATGACTTCGTCCTTCAACTTGGGCAAGAAAAAGTCCACGATCTGGAACTCCTTGATAGGTAGCGAGTGGAGGTAGATCTCCTCCATGCTCTTGATCTTGCCGGCCTTGACGAGGCGGCCCAGCTTCGTCACAGGCTGCCACTCCTTCTCTTCGCTCTTGCCGCCCCCGCGGCGTCCCCTGCCACGGCCACGACCGCGACCACGGTCGCCGCGGGCGCCGAATCCTCCACCGCGAGGTGCCTCGGCCATGATTGCCCGGTTTCTGGTGAGAGCGAGAGTCTCGGGAACGGAATTGCTGGCTTGAAGAAGGGTGGCCGAGGTCTTGGGTGGGGTCGGCCGTGCGGTGTTCACGAAATGCTATTTTGGCATGGTAGTCTGCATCCGATGTGCGCTGATTCAGCAGCCGAGTCTAAGTCTTGGCACCAAGCTCGGCCTATAGCTGCGTCCCTGGCGGGTAATCCCCGGCTGTGGCTTGACCTCCAAGCTCCAGCCATCAACGGCTCGCTTCACTCGCGACACTTTCTACGTGGCGTTCGCCTCACACCAAACTGCGTACGGATTGAAATTTGGCCCGGTGAGAATATATTATACTGCCGTCAATCAAAACCTTGAAATGACTTTGCATAGGTCTCAAAAGAGCAACCCATGGCCTAGACAATGCTCTCTTCGACGTTCGGGCTTTGCCCCCCTCTGCTCTTGTTTGATCTTCACCTAAGACAAAAGAGGTTTCCAATCAATCGAAAGAAAACGCCGGCTTTATGTCGTACATTCCAATCTTACAAGCTGCAGCTATCACCTTGGCACCTCTCATCGCAAGGGGACAAAAAAAAAGGAGAAAAAAATGAAGAACGGATAGGAGGTGTTGTCTGAACCAGGAAAAGAGACGCGCTAGAATCGTTACCAACGCCACCAAGTCTACTGCTCTGACTGCTGCTTTCCTGTTTCGCCTTCGCTCGTACACCGGTCATTGAGTGTCCCAACATCTAAATTCACAGCTTCCGGCCAATCGGACGCTTGGGTCCCTTCACGCTCCTTATTACTTTCGACCGCTTTTGCACTGTCGGAAGCCGGCGCTACTGAGCCGAGCGGCGTTGTGCTGCTCGCTTTATCCAAGGATGTTCGTTGAGAGACAGGCTCGTAATCGCTTGGTAAGATCGCCGCTGTCGTACTGGAGGTTCGCCTTTTCACCACCCCCCATCTCCGGTTGCTTAGTTTCTTGAGGAACTGCGATTCTCCGGAAGACGAGCTCTGTCCACCATTCGTTGCATCACTAGTACATTCAAACTCCCCACCCCTCATTATTCGATTTGCATGGGCAGGGCTGCTAGGAAGGTTCCCCTTCGGGACGTCCTTCCCCAAGCGTTAGTAGCTCTGGGGCATATGGCTTGCAGGCTGCATAAGTATGCGGGTTAGTAAAAAATACTAAGATAAATATACTGAGTTGACGGTGAGAGCGCCGGTGTTCGAGCTCGCACTATGAGTAAGAGGAAATAAACGTAGGTTCCGAGGATACGTACAGGACTGTTCAGCATGTTCTGTCGTCTGTTCCGGCCCTTTTTGATATGGCTCTTTAAGGCGCTCGAATCTAGAGGTTTGAGCAATTCGAAGCTGCATAGAAGCTCTGCCGACACGGACATGACAGCTCCCCAGTTGTCAAATTCTCCGCAATACTGATTCGAATTAGTGTTGACACGGAGAAAAGATAGGGGTGAATTTACATTTGGAGCTGAGAATACGGTGACCAATATCCGGTCGTTGAAAAACTCGTATCCATCTTCAACAACCATATGCGCCCTACAAACGAGGTCGAAGTCATGACGAGCCAAAAACTCCATGATAACTTTCTTCCCAAAACAGTAGCTAACACCTCGTTCGTTGGACTCCCAATCGTTGTCCATCTCTGCGGGATCGCTCCATAAGAGGTCATTTAGAAGCCCGTAATCCGGCACGTCTGTCGGTCTAGCAATTTGGCGGATGTCATCCATGTCGGATAGACTTGGTGATAGCCCACCGTGAACGCAGAAAATCTTCTGGGCGACAATCGCGGCGATCGGAAGAGTGTTGAAAGTATCAACAAATGCCTTCCAGACTTTAACGTTGCACCTCCGCTTGCACTCGTCGTAGAAACCGTACACCCGAGTCACGTTGGCGCACTCGTGGTTGCCGCGCAAGAGGAAGAAGTTTTCGGGATACTTCAATTTGTAGCACATCAACAGAAGTATAGTTTCGAGACTCTGCTTTCCACGATCGACGTAATCACCAAGAAAGAGATAGTTGGAACTTGGGGGGAAGCCGCACATTTCGAACAGCCGAATTAGGTCTGTGTACTGCCCGTGGACATCGCCGACAATCTTGACCGGCGGACTGAGTTCAAGAAGCGCCGGTTGAGACAGGAAGAGCTCCCGTGCAGCTTGGCATATGGCGAATATCTCGGCATTTTTGAGACAGACGGCCTTGGTAACCTTTCCCGTGTAAGCTGCATCCAGTAGCCGCTTGATCATGTCATCCAGATCGATCGCTTTCAACGCCCCCATGTCCATGCTAGGCGAGCCGTTGCCCTCGCCGGCGCGTGAACTTTCAGGCGCCCGCGGGATGGGCTGGTCTCGCCTTAGCAGAATCGGCTCCTTAGCTTCCTGCGTGATGGTGGTCGGGGCGACTCCGGTCGGAGGGGCGTCCGACACGTGGTCGACCTCGCCCGACCGCTGGGCCTTGTCCACCGCTTCGTGTCCATGACCGAGCGTCCCCGACTGCGTGGGGGACGGCGGGGGCTGCGGGCTCTCGGAAAAGGCGCTACTTCGCGCTTCGGGCATGTCAAGGAGCGGCGGCACGGCCTGCGCCGACGACGAAGATCCGCGATGGGACCTCTGCGACATGGGCTTGCCGCTCATGGATGACTTGATCGAAGCCGCGTCCGACTTCTCATTGATGCCGTTATTTGGCCCATCAACAGCGAGGCCGGACGAGGACGTTCGGGGGCTTTCCGACTTGCCGCTCCCTGGAATTTTGGACCGCAGCGACGTCCGCAGCGATCTGGCCGACTCCTTGGTGTCCGATCGGCTGAACGAAGGGTATGACTCCAGTCCGGGGCCGTTGCCGTCACCGGGACTTTTCAGCCCCTCACCCTTCCCGGCTTTGGACGGTTGATTGCCCATGGCGTCGGACAGCAACGTTCGCTCGGGAACGAGATGTGCGCAACAATGTGTCGCGACGGATACGTGGGCCAAGACTGGAAGCGTTACCGGGTCTGCGTATCGGAGGGCAATTCCCAGAGCTGGACCCAAAAAGTCTTGGTCAAGCCTTCTGTTTCCAGCAATCAAGGGCGTTGTCTGGTCTAACAACGCAGATTCGGCCTTAGCGAGCTTAGAGCCGGGGTTCTACTTCAGACGAGGCTCGGGCTCTGCTACGGCGGCCGGTAGAGGCGCGAGAGGAAGGAGAGGAAGCGGGCTTCGGCGGAAGTGGCCTCGACAACGGCCTCGCAACGATCGGCCCTCCGCACGGCAAGGAGCAAAGAGGAAGGAGACGGGCGTTCGGGGGACGGCGGTGGGGACCTTTTGCGAGCCAGGTTCGTTACTGTTCACTCGCAAAACGTCTGGAATGGCTGGGTAGAAGGCAAGGCCGGACGGCAAGGCCGGCACGGGCGGAGAGCGAGAGCTACGAGCTCCGTCTCGCGGGCAACTGCTGCGTTGGTTGGTAGGCAGGTAGACAGCTGTGTTGCCCGCCGCCCGGCGAGCGGTCTACAGTAGAGGGGACTGCGTTCGGGGGCGAGGACGCGGGCGTCGGCAGGGCAGGAGGGCAAGGCGGCGAGGGGGCCAAAGGGTTTGCGCGGGAAGCGGCGCGAGCGCACACGACGGCGACGGACGGCAAGCTCGTGACAGGCACGGCGGAGGGAAGCGTCGAACGGACGCCGGAGCGCGGGCGTGGAGAGCGTGGACGGCGCCGGCCGAGCCCGCGTGTGGCAGGCTGGTGCTGGGGTGCAGGAGGCGTTTGGCGGGAGCAACGGGCGGTTTCGGGCGTGGTGGAGGTGAGGGCGGCTGGCTGCGTAAGGGGCGGGCGGCGGCGGCTCTTGGCCCGGTCTCATGGCCCGGCCGAGGGCCCCAGGGCCGAGGGGCCCTGATGGCCCGGCGACCCGGGGCGCCCTTGGCCTTCTCGGCCGCCCGGCCGGCGTCCAGACCAAACACCGGCCGCCGCCACGCAGACGGCGCAGGTAAACAGTCCCCAGCGCGGCGCTGGCGTCATTGCAGGCGCCTGCTCCCTGTGGCTCGGGTACATACATATGTACAACACTGCCGAGGAACCCGATAGCCAGGTACAGAGGTAGGCCAGGTTCTTACTAAGGTGCAATCGGATGGGGAAGCCACTCGCCGAGTCTTCTATCTCGTCGGCGTCTGCCTACGTAGTGGAGAGAAGGACGAGCTGCCGACAAGAGTTTCAGCTGCACACGTGTCCCAGCCCCTACTGCCACCGCTGTCGCAGGCTCGACGCCAAGGTGATAACCTACTACATACATACCACATACGGAACACCGCCAGGCGCGCAGCAACAGCCGTCCCTCCTTCCCTCACAGCCAGCTCCCCAGGTTGACGTGGACCGCCTTCTTGTTCGAGTACGCCTCCAGGCCAGCCTCGCCGAGCTCCCTCCCGATCCCGCTCTGCTTCACGCCTCCGAACGGCACCCGGAAATCCGAGTCGTTGCTCGAGTTGATCCACACCATGCCCGCCTCGATCTTACGCGCCACCCGGTGCGCCTTGGCAATGTCTTGGGTAAAGACGGCGCTGCCGAGGCCGTACGTCGTGTCGTTGGCCCGCTCGATGGCCTCGTCCTCCGTCTTGAATGAGGCAATCACCACGAACGGCCCGAACACTTCCTCGCGGAAGATTCTCATGTTGTCCTTCACGTCGGTGAAGACCGTCGGAGCTATGAAGAAGCCCTTGCCGTTTAGGTCCTTGTACGGCTCGCCTCCGCACGCCAGAGTCGCGCCCTCCGACTTCCCGGACTCAATGTACGAAAGCACTCGCTCGTATTGCGCCTTGGTGACTTGAGGACCTTGGAACGTCGAGCCTTCGAACGGGTCGCCCACCTTGCTGGTCGTGGCCAGGTGCTCCCTGAAGGCCGCGATGAACTTGTCGTACCCGCCCTCCTGCACAAGAATGCGGGAAGTCGCCGTGCAAATCTGGCCCATGTTGGACATGATGCCGATGTGGGACCACTTGACGGCCTGATCGAGGTCCGCATCGTCGAAGACGAGGAGCGGCGACTTTCCGCCCGTTTCGAGCGTGATGTTTTTCATGTTGATGGACGCCATCTTCATAATCTCCTTGCCAGTGGCGGTGCTACCGGTGAAGGCGATCTTGTCAATGTCGAGATGCTGGGCCATCGCAGCGCCAGCCTTGCGACCATAGCCGTTCAAAATGTTGACAACACCTTTTGCCAAGTTAGCCGCGGCCTCCAAGCGATCAAAAGCTGAGCGTGAGAACTTACCCGGTGGAAAGCCGGCCTCTTTTATGAGATTGGCAAAGAACAAGATAGAGAGTGGCGTCTGCTCTGCTGATTTAAGGACTACAGTATTACCGCAGGCAAGGGCTGGGCCTAGCTTCCATGCAGCCATCGCCAGTGGATAATTCCACCTGGAGGGCATTTTGATGTCAACTGACAGAAACAGCAATTCAGCCGCGAATGACTTACGGAATGATTTGCCCGCAAACGCCGATTGGCTCCCGAATTGTATATGCGAGTTTGGCCGAACCGGTATCAATCACTTGCCCATGGATTTTGTCCGCGTATCCCGCGTAGTATTTCAGAGTTCCAATAACTTCAGCAAGATCTTCTCCCAGGGCCACGGAATAAGGTTTGCCTAGAAAAATGGTCAGCGTAACGAGGGCTCAATTCATCGCGCGGCCTACGCACCGTTGTCCCAGGTGTCTATGGTGGCCAACGTCTCCTTGTTCTTCTCGACCAATTCGACGAGCTTGAACATTATGTCACCTCGTTCAGTACCCGAAATCTCCCTCCAGGAGGGGTCTTTGAAGGCCTTCCGCGCTGCCGCTACCGCACGATCGACATCTTCCGGGCCCGCAGCGTGAACGGACGCGATTTCAGACTCGTCACTTATTGGATAGTCAGCACCGATGAGTTCTAGTCGTTGTAGCCACGCGCAACTTACGTGGGATTGATACTGGTGATCATTTCACCAGAAGTTGCCTTCTCCCATTCATTGTTGATGAACAAACCGGTAGGTTGGATGTACTTGACGCCATTGGGCGCCGTGAGCTCGACTGTCAGATCCGGCATGGTGTGGGCAGGTCGTCTCGGACAAAAGTGAAATTGAAGTGCGTATGATTTAGTAAAAGCCCCGGAAGTAGCTAATAAAGAAGAGGCTCGGAAGAAGCGCGTGGGCGTGCGTTGGAGCTTCGAGCAAAACCAGCAGGAGGCAAACGCCGAACTACTTGTATTGCCGAGCATGTAGTGCTATCATGACGCGCATCCCATCCACTTTTGCACTTTCTCGCCGAGCGGCAGCGAATTGAAAGCAGAGAAAGCTGTCCAAGTACCCGTGATGTAAGGTAACTGCGAAGCTAAAGATAAGGAGGGCCGACGCAGCTGTGCCCCACCACAGGGTATGGTTGCCTATCGCGGTTAGCGAGACAACCCCGATGCGAGTGTTGCCCAGAAACGAGAAACTGGCTGCGATAGGCCCGCCAGTCTGCACCTGCCCAGGCGCTCCGGAGTGGCACATATGAATACGTAGTAAGTTCGCTACTCTAACGCCAAGCCGTGCCGACGTGGTTGTCTCGGATCTACATAGAAGTGCTCTGCTCAAGTTACGCTCACAAGCTTAAGGGTTGCGCCTGAGCTCGAGCTGCCTCCTCAAGCTGAAGCCACGCGTCTAGGCTCAGATTGAAGTCATTTCGAGGGTTGCCTAGCTTAGATAAAGAACGATTTAATCGATCAGTTACGGTGTACGGAAAACAGCATGCTAAAGTCGAGCTGACGAAGTGGATTTGGGGTTCGCAGTACGGAATCCGCACTCGTACGTCCTAATTATCTCAAGCCACATCATTGCCTGAGGACAATAGCTTTCAGAAGTATCATCCAACTATATCTACTGAAAAGGGCCCAAGTTGGCTGCGCGAGTTTTATCTAGCAGAACCGGGGCGTGGAAAGAATCAAGACGCTACTTCGATTTGCCTTTCCCAGCAATTTAATGTATTTTGTCAACGGCTGGTCGCCGAGTAGATGTGGTCGCTTACCTACTATGTACTACGTATACAACTTGGAGACCTATAGGATCATGCGATTTGTTGGTTCGCTACCAGATACCTATTAACAAATATTAGTACTAGCCTTAAGCACCTCTTGCTAGTTCTCCCAATTGACGCGCCTCTCCACTTCTACACTCTTGTCTTTTTGTCCGGCGCCTCTGGCAGCGAAAACAAGCCAGAAACATTCCCTGCAGCTTTCACGTGACTGCTTGCACTCCGATAAAATAATCCCATTTTCATACACCCACATGCAGCAGCAGTCCATTCTCCCCTCAAAACCACCACCAGCCTAGCTATTTAGCAGGCTGTCGGCATTTGTTGTTCTGCTTACTCTTTCCGCCGGCACGTATATATTCCTAGCACTGTCGCAGAGGCTTCGGAAAGGCTGCGGACAGTCCTATGGCGCCACCTCTGGCCGGCGGACGCGGCGGCAACAAGAATGCCGCCGACGCAGCCATTGACCAGGGCGCCGCTATCGCCTACTGGAACGACGTTCCGGCCACCGTCAACGGCATGCTCGGCGGGTATCCGCAGGTGTCGCGCATCGACCTACAGGGCTCGGCCAATTTCCTCGCCAAGGTGAAGAAGCAGCGCGGGGTTCGCGAAGGCGACGGTTGTGCTAGTAGCGGCGGAAAGGAAGGAGACGACCTGCTTGACCTGGCCGTGGATTGCGGAGCCGGAATCGGACGGATCACGCTGGGTTTCTTGAGCAGGATTGCGAGGGTTGTGGATGTGGTGGAGCCGGTGGGGAAGTTCACGTTGGAGTTGAGCGAAGGGGAGAGCGGGGCGGAATTGCGCGAGCGAGGTGGCCTCGGAGAAGTGTTTAATGGGGGACTGGAGGAATGGACCCCGGCAAAGAAATATGATCTGATATGGAATCAGTGGTGTGTGGGCCATTTGAAGGACGTGCAACTGGTTGAATACTTGAAGCGCTGTAGTGAGGGCCTGGCGGAGGGTGGTTGGATTGTGGTTAAGGAAAATATGAGCACGGATGTCCAAGGCAAGGATATTTTCGATGAGCTCGACTCTAGTATCACTAGAACGGACAAGAAATTTAGGGCACTGTTTGAAGCGAGTGGATTGAAGATTGTTTTGACGGAAGTGCAGAAGGGTTTCCCGAAGGTGCTGTACCCTGTTCGAATGTATGCGTTGCAGCCTGCATCTCGAGGATGAAGCGTTTGTCCTGCCTTTTCTTGCATCATTTTTTCAACTATAACTTTTTTGAAGCTTAGAAAAATTCGGGATGAATATTAAGACTAGTACGTACTCCTAGTAGTAGACCAAGCCTACGGATGTATCTCTTGTGTAAAATCCGTTACAGATGGATTGCATAGTGATAGATGTTGGGGGGATACTATAACATGTCGAATGCTAATGCCTTTAGTTTGCGAATCTACTAGCATCATAACTCCATGTCCATTAAAGTGATATTCCACCCCAATCTGCACGCTGCCAGGGCCGTCTGCTCACATGATTCAGGCTCGGCTCAACGTCGGCTCAGGTCTGCTCGGGCTTTCCTAGGCCTTTAAATGAATATTGACGTACAAGACAGGAAACTACACAGTTGCGACATCACGGATAGACATGCAATATCGGTGAGATCCAAAATCCAGTTTACCTGTCATTTGCAAGAAAACGAGCGATTGTGGTAGGAACTCGACGAATTTCCTGAGTCCAATCCCGTGAATCTCCTTCTAATGTAATCGGGATAAGTCTCCGGATCCCATTCCTTTACCAACATGAGTCCTCCAACACGAGCCCCTTCGTCCACCGGAACGTATCGCGGTTTCCTTTTATAGTGCTTGAGATATTGAAACAAGAACTCATTAGTCTTTGCCTCTAGCTCAAAAAGGAGGGTGTTCTGTTGATGTGGCAATTCCAAGTATAGATATCGCGTCAAATTGCGTATCTGCCATGAGCCAATTTGAGAAAGGGCAGGTTTCGAATGTCTATACTCGGTCGTATGATAATCAAGAGCATTTAGATAGGCAGGAATGCTGGGGATCAAGACTGAGCCGTGATGTTTTGAGCTTTTGCCGCGCGGCAATTGTGGAGGGAGAATGCATTTGCCGTTGGGTTTCGTAAGCGTATCGGGACCATACCACCAACCATCAAGTCGATCAATTGCAGGATGGTAGATCTCCTCGACAAGGAAGCAGTTCCATGAATAAACGTCGGGAACTTCAACAGTGGAACACTGATCCACGCTGATCCGATAGCTTTCCTCTCGCCATATCCTTAAAAGTTCGTACTCGGACTCTTGCACATCCACCTTTTGAAGAACAAAGTCTGCGTTGAAGTCGATACCGCCAATTTGACTATCACAGGAATTACTCTTTGCGTCAAGATCTACTACTGTCCAGCGTCCAGTAGCGACCAGGTCAGCAATGATACAATTACACTGTTTGTTCCGCAGCACCATATCGAAACCAGGATCAGAGAAGACTACACCTCCACAACCCATCCATCGGTGGGCCACAACTCCAACTAGGAGGAATGGGTGGTCGTGAGTCTTGAGAATGTCGAAAATATGATCCAAACTTCCTACACTGGCAGTGCTAAGGGATAAGCTTGTTTCGGGATCAGGTCGAAGAGTAGATTGTGCTCCATCCTTCTACGGGCAAAAGGACATCGGTGTTTCTCGCTTCCGACATCGCAAGTTGTAGGTTCTGATGAGGATTTCGGGGTTAGAATCCTGTCTCGTTGGGAATGCCAAATTGTGTGGAGAAGCGGAAAATACGTTCAGTCAAGATATGTGGAGTTGAAGTGTTGTATTCGGAAGGAAGGGGTGGCAGAGCACAGAGAAAACTATATCCACCCCTAATTATATAAGCGAGTCTAGGCACGCTAGCTAAAATCTGATAACAAGCGCATAAGTATTGGCCGATATTCTACTGAACCTACAAAAACTTATTTATTCTCGCTTGTAAAAGTACCAGGTAAACCTTAGTATACAAAGCTAAATTTCCGCCTAGGAGCTCCTACTAAATTTAGAAATTCTCGCCTAACAACCCTTTCTAAGCTACAATATGCTACGTGACTTATAGCTCTAATACTCGCTATTTAGAGATTGCTAGACTGTAGATTCATTATAAAAGTGTTAGCATATATATAGTCCCTAGCCAGCAGGATCGCACTAAAGTGCGATACTGTGCCAGTCTTTTGGCCAAGTTGGTTAGCTGCAGGCTAGGGTACGCTAGTCCTAACACATAACCCATATCAGAATATCAGGCAGCCTATTTGGGCCTAGTTTACCAACCCCTGACAGGGATTCTACAAGTGTATTTATGCAGCCTCAGATAGCACCATTTTCCAACGTTAATGGACTTGGCCTACCTATTCCAGATTTCTACCAGAATCTGACACTATATAATCTAACACAGCAAGGTAAGTGAGTCTAGGCACACTAGCTACAATCTAACAGGTATGTAGTCAATATACTCGAAGAGATTCGCTTAATTTGCTATTTAGGGTAATCAACACCAAAACATCAGCCAAAAACTACCCCCGATATACATCCCGATTTTAATATATCCGTCCCGTCCATCTCTATGTATAGGACGGGACTAGACGGCCTCATATAGCAGATTAGACGACTAGACGTCTAACGTCCGTCCAGTCATCCGGACTGGATAGACAGACGATTTTGAACAATAGCAGCTTGTCCTCACTTGCCGCTTTTGATTCGATACATAGGTAATCTCTCGAATTGGACCGGGGCGCGTGCCCCAGTTGTGTCTGGCCCGCAGTCGGTTTGATCGCGATGAGATCCAGCTTAACCTGCGAAGGATAGCTGAACAGAGTTCACCCCGCTAATTGAGCAGCGATTCGTGCTTTCTATGCTTTATAGAGATAGTCCCTATTGGCCAACCTTCTTGCACTATTCATATGCAGATAAACAGGTAAAGTCTTCTCTTCTCTTTGCAGCGTTGACATAAATTCATCTAAACACGGAACCAGACACCTTCGCATCAATGTTCATGGCCAAAAACAGTATATATCCTGGATCTATGCTTTTGAGAGTAGAAGTTGAAGATATTTGTCCCCATGATAGCGTTCTATAACGACTTTTTCCGATCATCCCAGCTCAAGTCATGATCAACGCCAATTGCGTCTCTAAGACCTCGAAAGAGTCCAAGAAATCCGCTCCAGTCAGCAAGATCATATTCACAGCAGAATGCAAACCGATGCTGTAACCGACCTTGCCGTACAATCTCTGCCAAACCTGGATAACCCTTTCTTTCAAAAATCCGAGCAAACTCCGCCTCTTCATTTCCAAGCTCGTTGACACCCTTGTAGAAGTCTGAAACCGGTAATAGCATTGCAGGTGAGTTGAACGCAATACATTCTGGCGCAAGTGTGTGCCCACTCCCAGTCAATAATACCGGTAATGTTGTATTCTTCATCTACCAAAACATGGTCTCCCTTGTCGTCTGCGTGCTTCAAAAAGAATTTCATGCCCTCTCCGGCGGACCTAGGAAGTATGGATGGAACGAGGTCCAGGAGAAATCGATGAATGAGGTATGCATCAACCGACCTCTCGGTGTATAGTTCTTCGCGGATGATCAAATTCAAGATAAGTCGTATCGAAGCAACGTGGTACTCTTCAAGTGAAGAATATGGCCCCAAAGTCAACATGTGTGATTCGTCAAAGTCCGTAAGGGATTCGCGAGCAAATGATCCGACATGGGAAGAACCTATCCTGTCAAGACATCCCATCCTGTCAAAAGGATATCTATGAAGCTCTACGAGAATATTTCCAAGCTGCTCCATGACCTTGTTCCTCTGCTGGGAAGATGCAAGGGACCATTGAAGTGAGGAACCCGGCATCTTTTCGATGAGCACGTAGCCAACGCCAACTGGATTGTTGGCACCCTCAAGAGCGTAATCGAAGACTCGTGGAGCTGGAACAGAAGTCCGTTCGAGAAATCTGAGTGAAGAAACTTCGCTCTGGATAATATAATCTCGTAAAGGTGGTGGTGGAGATGTTGCGTTGGACCGACGGATTCTTGCCATCCAAATCATCCCATCCTCAAAGTGGATATCAAGATGACAGTTCATGCCCCCCGTAACGGAGCTACGTTTTTCTCTGTCGTATTGAAGAGCGGGGACAGAACACGGTATCCCTTGCCTCAGTCGACTTGCGTGTGCAGCCAAGGTCTGAGTATCTACTTTCTCCAGGAGTCTCTCCATCTCTTTTCGTTCTGCTTCCCGAGCAGCAAGAACGTAGGTCTCAGCATCCTATATAGGCTTTAGGCATCTCCGGTACGGCAAAGAGCAGAGGAAAGCCTACCTCCAATTTAGGACAATCGTGGAATCCGGCTTGCAGATGTTGGGAGCAGAGGTGACGATCGCAAAGCACGCGATCACCTAACGTACGAACCGCCGGCCTTAAGCAGTTCTCGATATCACAACCACACATAGGCATGTAAGAGTCTTGTCAAAGGAAATTCTGATGACGAGTTATTTTTGTCGAGCGTCACAGCGTATACGGTGGCAAAACAGAGTGTATGCGGTAAGGTTGCAGAGTGTAGGTAGACCTGCACTCTGCGATCTATGTACGCTGTGCGCTGAACCGGGGCCTGCATTACCTTTGGCCCCGAGCGTCACGTGCCTACTGCTGCCATACATTGATATCCACAACAATTTTCGACCCTTACCTGCTCATTGAATCAAAGAACAAAAGTGTGCTTGTAACGGCTACAGGCGGGGGCGGCAGATACTTATGTCCGATCGGTTGGCATCACGTGATTACGTCAATGACGGCAAAAGTTACGCCGCACGCTCCGATCTCCACTTTTTAAACCAGATTTGACGCTTACCGCCCTCAAGCGCTGTGCGTCGATCAAATAACGCGAGCGGGTAGTACACCGCCTTGCAAAACGAGTGTCCTTAGGGTCCACCTCCAAAAGCCCGCTCTACGTGGGCAATGTCTAGCGCGCCTGCATATTTCTCTAAATATCAAGTCGTGAGCTATGTGTGTGCCTCACAAAGAACTATACGCTATAGCCAATAGATTAACCGATGCTCCATTCTTAAATACATGGGCTATGCATCTGACATGTCATCTGCCTAACCGATTGGGCATTTCTTGCGCTGGTTTACGGCATACGTGCGTCGTGGTTGAGGCCCAGACCCTCAGCCCCTCACGAGCCGCTGAACAGGGCACGAGTATCTTTTTCTAAATAGTAGAGATTAAGTATATTAGCTACTCACTTCTCCTTTTCTCCTCCATTATCACCTACAAAAACAATCGTCAGATCACTCGAAGCCTGATTACCCTGATTCCTAGAACTACTACATCAACCTTCCCCTCATATTAAATATACCATACTTTCGAGCTTAACTATGCCTCCTCCAGCTATATGGTGTGTGAAGGAAGGTTGCACCAACTGGGCTGAGAGTAGCTCCCGCTACTGCAGTTCTCGTATGTCTGATATTCATTCCCACTTTGGTTCACTTATTTCTAACAAGAGCTGCGAATCTAGACAAGTAGATGCTACGCTCTTCTGAAAAGTGGCATGCAGGGACCGAGCTCTGGGTAATGGCAATGCTATGCAATGTTGGATGCTGTTGGCGTGATGAGATAGAGATTCAAGGATTTGGGGAAATGTTGATTGGTCAACTGGCTTTAGGTTAAAGCTCACAGCATCCACTCATTTATGAGCACCTGGTTTTAGTTGTTGTGTTATGATGCGAGCTTCGGATTTAAAGCCTATAGCGTACACTCATTCACGATACTGAATGTTTTTGACAAGACATTTTGGATAGTACATGGTATTTGTGATTTCGGTTGGGTAAAACAGTCAATGGGCCCCACGAGACTGATATGACAGCCAAAAGTTGATTGACTGGCTTAGTCGTCCTGTTTTGCTTTATTTAGCAGACTGCACAGGGTCAGTATACCGGCAGACGACTACGAGACCGTGCTTGTGATCGTCGGCTGCTTCGGTATAACATCACAGTTGTCTTACCTGAGAAAATTGACACACTGATATTACGGTTACAAGACTCAAAAATCGTCGGGGCCATCTGGTTTCGCGATTAGACCTTTTACTGCTTACCCAGCTAGTCTGGCAAAGAACAGGGTCGACAATTCAGAATTTTTCTCTGGATGGGGCGGCGGCAAAGGGGTGGTCTAGCTCTGCTAAATATTATCCCAATGCGTAGAAAAGGCCACGGTGGACACGGTGGAGATTGAGATGATTGATTAACGTGTTTCATGACCGAACGTCACGAGGAATTCTGTGTCGCAAATTTGGAAGTTTAGTACTAATTACGTATTCAAAGGACAGTACGGCTCTGGAACGTCGTCTAGCAGGTTGGGATGGCAAGTGCGGGCGCCCTGGCATTTTCGCTGGTAGGAAAATCTAACTAGCCTCTAGTGTTTCAGTCGCATTCCGCTCATGTACCAGCGGCCAGCACCCCGTGATCATAGTCCGAAGGCTTTTCTAGTGGCCCCATGTTGACAGCTGGGTCTGAACCGGTTAGAGTATTGCGGCACGGACTGATCGTGACGCGTACTGAACGCTTGGGAGTGGGGAACCAGGAGATGATGGCGCTTCTACATATCTTGAACCTCGGCGTCTATGATGGGCTTTGCAGATCATTATAGTCATTTCAATTTCCAAACAAGGACGGCTACGCCCAACTCTCATACTAATTAGACCTAGCCGCATGTGCTTTCATTACCTGTTACTCACACACGTGTCACTCTCCTACGCACTTGAGGCAATTTCTTCATTTTTGTGTCGTTCTGATTCTCGTCGGTCGAGACCTTTGAATTCTTCAAGTTTGCTCTAGAGTCCGGTGCTGTCGTGATCGTAAGAATCGATAGGTATTCAACGAGTTGTTCAGCTCCGGTGTCTTTGCTCACTTGATTAAGCCTCTTGATGATCAGATGCATGTTTGGCCTAACCGGTGGAAGAGCAAATGAAAATGGTTTTCGAGTAAGATCCATATGCTGTTGGTCGTGCTGTAGATTCTAACTGGCTCATTTAGTAGATTTTGCTTCAATCGCTCATGCGTGGGCGTTTGGCGGGCAGAGCGCTGGCATGTGGTGGCATCTTGTATTTGGGCAACAATTCTGGTGTGACCGTTCTTTCCTGACTCGAGCCCACTTGTCAGGACAGATCGCTGAGGCTGTAGTCAGCGCTCCCGCCTCCGCTCCCGCTCAACACTTCGGCTTCCTCTTCTGGGTTCTGGTTCCGGAGAATAGGAAGGAGGGTGCCAGTTTCCGGCATCCCGACGACTTTGGGGAGCCCTTAAAATAGATCTATTCTGTGAGAACCGGGACAGATCCCTCAACGCGAGGCGTGTATCAGCCGAGCATCGTTCCTCCAAATTCCCGAAAGAATTCAACACTGTCCAATCGAAGACGCGTTGGGGGCTGCATGCACTATTATTGGTTGACCAACCTATCTCCGCCAAAACTGCAGTCCGGACGCAGCATTCCCCGGTTCCCTGCCCCTGTCGCCGCCGGTTTTGGGCTTCTACTACGTAGAGGTCCATAAATACATGCTATCGACAACCCGGCTATCCCGCTCTTGGTAAAGAAGACTCCAATCAAGAGAAGGCTAAAGCTTATCCAGTCGGCTTTCGGTCTAGCTATAGTCCAGGGTGTTACATGATATCAGTCTAAACCCTGATGCGTATTCTGCCAGGTCCCTACTACGTAGAGACCATTTCGAATTTTTTTAAGTGTCTACTGCGGCACGGCCGACAACAGTCAACGGTGTTCCATCCGACTCGTTTGCAACCCCACAGCTCAGGCTAGAGCAGGAGCAGCTCAGTTCCCTGAACGGGAAGGGAAAATGCCTGTATGTGCATTGGGGTCATGTAGTGCCTGTTATGGAAAACTGTTGCGTTCTGCGAACACCCGATGTGATTGGCTGGCTCGTCAGCGTGGGAACGCCACACTGTGGCGCAAACCAGTGCGGCGAAGGCGGAGCGCGACCTCCCAACAACTTCGCGGGGCAAGAAACGCGACTAGCCCGTCGCATTCAATATACTGCAAACGGTAACCAAGAGGATTTGCTACTACTGCGCTGCAAGCCTCCCAGAAACCCTGATAGCAGCCCTTGAAAAAAAAACTCAATGTCGTCCTCACCTACTCCTTCGGAACGAGAGAAAGCCGATGCTGAGCTTAAGGCCAAGGAGGCTGCCGAGCAGGCCACCCTGCCGTACAAGTGGACGCAGACTATCAAGGACGTGGACGTAACAATCCCGATCCCAGGCAACTTCAAGGGGCGAGATCTGGATGTAAATTTTACGAAGATGACAATCAAGGCGGGGATAAAGGGGGAGGAGCCGATTATTAAGGTACAGAGACCATCCACATCCGCCAAATCCCTCGCCCTAGTTGTTGCTAACACTGTTGGGATTTCCAGGGAGAATTCCCGAATCCGATCCACACTGACGAATCTACATGGACACTCGAGACGGTTCCTAGCGGCAAAGAGATCGTGATCCACCTCGATAAGGTAAACAAGATGGAGTGGTGGCCGCACGTTGTGACGACGGCCCCGGCCATTGACGTAAGCAAGATCACGCCCGAGGACTCGAAGCTGGGCGACCTAGACAGTGAAACGCGCGCAATGGTCGAGAAGATGATGTACGATCAACAGCAGAAGAGCATGGGCAAGCCGACGTCGGACGAGCAAAAGAAGAATGATATCCTCAAACAGTTCCAGGAACAGCACCCGGGTGCGTACGATAGGAACCTGGCTATTGCCTTCTGAGGTCTTTGTGCTAACTAAAATCAGAGATGGACTTTTCAAATGCGAAGATCGGGTAGTTGGAATGTCGAAGTAACAGAAATGACCCTGGAGCTTGCATTGGTTAATATTGGACTTGCATGGGCTTGGCGGAATGATAGGAGTCATAGGGCACCAGATTAATAAGAGCATTGTTTTCATTCAAAAATGTCGCTTATTATGAGCGAGATTTCAAATGTGAGAGTGGCATTAGGTGACTACTATTATATCCTACTTATACATAGGGGAAGCTTTACACTCCACGAGTGAAGACGAATTGCACAGCGCAGCAACGACCATACAAGAGAAGCTGCCTAATTGGACAACCCTGCGGAATTACTCCTTCAAGGCTAGATGGTACGTATCTAGCTGGGACATGGTCATGATTGTTGGAGATTTTACACAGGGTTCTTCACCCTTGTTGTTCTTTGGGAACGCTATAACATCTCGGACAGAGCTTTTCCCGAGCATTACGGCGACCAGCCGGTCAAAGCCAAGCGCAAAGCCAGCATGTGGGGGGCAGCCAGCTCGTAAGGCATCAAGGAGGTGCGTGAAATCGGCGATGCGCTCTTCGCTCATCTTTAGAACGTGCCTGAAAATGTATTCCTGCGCATTCGCGTGATGAATACGGCGGCTCCCACCGCCGAGCTCAACGCCATTGACAACCAAATCATAGTGATCTGCGCGCACACGTAGCGGATCTTTAGCTAGAAGAGTCACGTCCTCCTCGGCTAATGGAGCGGTGAAAGGGTGGTGCGTGGCAGAGAATCCAGCTGTTCCGCCTTGGCCGGGAGCGTCCTCTTCATTGGGAGAAAATAAGGGAAATTGAGTGATCCACAAGAATTTGAAATCGTCCTTGGATATCTTTGGTACCAGGCCGTGTTCCACAGCTGCTCTATGTAGCGCTGACCGGAGACTCCCGAGAGTCGTTGAGCCACCTGAGAACGACTTGTTCCTTCGGGCTTGGATGACAACTATATCGCCTTCATCCAACTCCCACATTTCTTCTAATTGTTCAGCAGCCTCGAATCCCAGAGGCTGAAGTCCGGAAAGTGGCTTTCGGGGATCATATATGAAGATTCCTGGTTGCCCGTCAGGGTTGGAGACAAAGGGCCTCGCATCCGGGCTATCTATGAAGGCGTTTATAAAAGTCCTCGCCTCTTTCGCATCTCGGTGTTCGTTGGGAATTTTTATCGCTTCCACTATTGGATCTAGAAGTGGCCCTATTTTGGTAACGAGGTCGATAGGAAGCATGTAGTCGATTCGTGCAATCTGACAAGTTAGTTCAAATTTCCCCGATACCAAGTATTATGAGGCATGCGCACCTCCATACCGAAGCGCAAGTCCGGCTTATCCGACCCATACTTAGACATGGCTTCTTCATAGGTTAGTTCTCTGAACGACCCCGGAATGTTTATGCCAAGTAGCTCGCGCCACATTTGTTTCACAAGGGCCTCGACTGTGTTCATTACATCGCGACCAGCAGCAAACGACATTTCTAAATCAATCTAAGCGCAAAGTCAACGTGGAATCCGAATTACTTTGGCTTCAGATGCGTACCTGAGTGAATTCAGGCTGGCGATCGGCCCTAAGATCCTCGTCACGAAAGCATCGGGCAATCTGAAAGTAGTTGCCAATACCGCCGGCCATTAGGATTTGTTTATACTGCTGAGGACTTTGTGGCAGCGCATATGCGAGACCCTTAGTTCGAGTGGGGACCAAGAACTCTCGCGCGCCCTCTGGAGTAGATTTGAAGAGTAGGGGCGTTTCCACTTCGACAAATTGCTTGTCTCCACTCAGATAGTTCCGAGTACACTGAGCCGCGTTCGACCGAAACTTTAGGGCATTCCTAATGTCGTTGTCCGTCCGAATTTGCAAATAGCGCTGCTCAGGAGGGAAGATCTTTTCAGTGCCAAAGATGATATCATCTGGTATGTTGTTGAGGGGCTGCACATCATGTAGCTTTATCTCAACATGATCGTAGAGATTGTAGCCTCCCGACTCCGAACTCCGCTTTCGAGGCTTCTGCTTCCTTTTCTGCACAAAACCCGAAATCAAAACAGGGGTGTGCGATCTGAGGGATTTGAGAGTCACGTGAGACGTCGCCATGGGATCATCTGGACAAGATACGATCTGGATAGTTCGGGCCAAGTTCTTATCGCTGAGAGGAACAAATGCAAGAGCCTTCCCAATTTCCTTGATCGTGCCGACATAGCCGACCAGCGAGAGGCGGTCCCCCTCGGCGGCCCATTCTAGGTGGTCGAATTGACATGACGTGCCGTGGGCTTTGACTACTCGCAGTCAGATGTAAACAAACCGGGAAGATTAGAATATTCCGGACGTACAAGTGTGCTTGTAGGCTTCCAAGATGGCGCTTCCTGGCGGGTTCGCCGACGGCGATTGAGCAGGAGCAGTTCCGTCAGGCGACTGGTCGGTTGAGTATCCGCGCAATGTGGCGTTGGCTAGGGGACATCTCCGGCGAACGAGGCGCGAGATCTCGCAGTAGGAAACTCGCAGAGAGGTCAATTGCGTCGTGGCGGTCCGGGCAGGCGCGTGACGGAGCATGACCAATCTGAGGGATCGTGTCGACGATGGTTGGGGATGTCGCGCGCGTCCTGTCGGACGACGACGCAGGGGGCGCCACATCGTACACTCGCATAAGGCTGCTAGACGCCTTCTGCCGTTAATTATCGGGGCCTAATTTACGGTACCGCAGGAGTGGCTGGGTGTTCCTTTCCGCCACGTCAGCTTGCGGAGCGTATAATCCACGCTCAGCGTCTATGGATGTAATCAGGGCGGGCGTAATTGCGGAAGCGTCTAGGGAAGTGATTCGGCGTATCGTCTTCACACCAGGTATGTAATCCGTCACCTGTATTTGAGAGTAGGGCAATGTCAAGTAAGCAGGCACCGGCGCGAAGCACGAGCTAATATCGGAAATGGACGGCGGAGTGGACGGCGCGAACGGGCTTGGCGGCGCAGCGGGCCCGAAGCGGGCAAGCTTGGCTCGGCAGGGCGCGACGGGGCTTTCAGCAGCCACCACCCGCGCTGCGCAATCGCCCCATCTCAAGGCCAGTGACCGCAAACACCATCACGGAAAGGAGCCAGGTCGCATTCACCTATCCTCCATTCACACGCCTGTCTGCCTGCGCTTCCGAGCTTCTGCCCAGCTTGCAGCAAGTTTCGGTGTTATAAAGATTCCGCACCCTCTCCCGTTATCTACCCGCCCGGTCTTCTTTTCCGCCAAAGACTTCTCACTTCCGCCACACCTCCAAAGCCCTTCGCAGCGGTCCGGACGTTACTGCTGATACTACTTCATACCCGTCTATGATCGTTCTCCAGGGCACGTCCTAGTGTGCGCCGCTGTTAATACCGCTACGCACACCTCGGCGATAGTTTTCCAGGGCACATTGTTGTGCACGCCTCCCGGTATACGCCTTGATCTAACCAGTTTCCCTGTCTTCTATCACCATGGCCGATCTTGCGCCTGCCGCAGCCCCCAAGAACCCGTCGTCGCCGGTTCCGCTGGATACTATTCCCATCTCGCCCGAGGGCGGCTCCGGTGCCCCGGCCCAAAATGGCGGCAACGGAGCTACTAAGGTCGAGTACCCGTCGACGGAGCCTGTGACGGTGTTTCACGACCCCAACAATTTCAATGTCAAGCACCCGCTCATGAACACCTGGACGCTCTGGTTCACGAAGCCCCCTAGCGGCAAAGTGAGTTCTCAAGTCCACAAAGGACTTCCGTTCCGACATCACCAAGACCTCTTGAGCTAATGCTTCAAACCCAAAGGGCGATAATTGGAATGAGCTGCTTAAGGAAGTCATCAGCTTTGACTCCGTCGAAGAATTTTGGGGCATCTATGTAAGAGCTGCTCCCCGCCGAAATTTGTGGTCTTTACCGGCCCCATAAGCGACATTGACCGTCCAATCTGTACTAATATAGCTCGTCATTGCAGAATAACATTACCAATACCTCGGACCTCGCGCTCAAATCCGACTATCACCTGTTCAAGAAGGGCGTGCGCCCTGAGTGGGAAGACCTACAGAATAAGCACGGCGGCAAGTGGGCTTTCCAGTTCAAGGACAAGAAACAGATCAACATCGATCAGTTGTGGCTGCATGTCATGCTCGCTGCGATCGGCGAGACGCTCGAAGATGAGGGAGATAACGAGGTCATGGGCGTCGTGGTAAACGTTCGCAAAGGCTTCTACCGTATCGGCCTGTGGACCCGCACCGTCGGCAAGCCCGTCAATGGTCGTACTCCTGAGCAAGGCCGTGAGGTTCTTCTCAAAATCGGCCGCAGGTTCAAGGACGCGTTGGGCCTGAAGGAAGCAGAACAGGTGGAATTCTCTGGCCACACCGACAGTGCTCATGCGGGAAGCACGCGTGCCAAGGCTAAGTACACGGCGTAAGCTTCTATCTCGTGGTAAGCAAAGAGAAAAGGATATTGTGGGAGCGACGGCAGTGGAGAGAAGGCTCGGTTACTGAGGTAACTATTTCATGTATCTTCTCAGAGAGAGGTAGAGGCGGGTGGTGAACCCCGAGCATTGTTTGACGAGAGGTGGAACAGGTGGCCCTCTCTAGGTGCCCCTTTTCAGGTTTTCCTTTCACCATGTTTCCTTCTTCACGGTCTCCCTTGAAAGAATGGTCCGTCTCAGTGGTATGGTTTGGAGCAAGCAGGGTCATCGGCGGCTCTCAACACAGCATGGCGTTCACATGGATACCTCTTCCTCACATTCAAGTTAGTTTCGGTTGTGTCCGGGATGGCGGCGGCAGGCATTTGGGGCTAAGTCACTTAAGGAGATAAGTGGCCGGGTGCAGAAAGGGTTACCGGCATCGAGTGGCACTCTAAAAGTGAAGCAGAAGTTAGAAAAGTACCCAGGGAATATGACGTTTCCTCTATGGCTGACTGGTGGAGTTTGAATGTTAGTGAACGTGAGTTCTTGTCTCGTAGTAGCGAATTTGTATTTATTAGAGTTCCCGTTACTGCCTCGTCTTCCTAGTGCTGGAATGAAGTCGGCTGGCAAGTCACTAAGTTGCGCTACTCATGGGTGGGGCCACGGCCGTCTGCGCCACATCCCACAGCTGAAGCAGGGATCTTCCGCGTGTGGCGGGCAGCGTCATCCTTCCGGCGGCAGCCTTGCGATCGGATATTCATTTGCAACCTCCGCCATCTATTTGACTACTCTCCTTCCTAACCCACCTATTACTCCCTCTTTTCCTTCGCCCTGCGTATTGCCCCCCTACCAGTACCCTCTAACCTGAACCTCCAGTCATGGTGGTCGATACGACGTACTATGACGCGCTTCAGGTCCCGCCGACTGCTTCTGAGCTCGACATCAAGAAGGCCTACCGTAAGCTTGCCATAAAGCTGCACCCGGGTACGTGCGACATCTTCACACTTCGTGGCTCATACAACCACATGTGGCTGATTGCGCTTTTCTCATAGACAAGAATCCGGACGATGAGACGGCGCACCAAAAATTTCAGGCGGTACGACCAAGATAGCTCCGATGTCCACTTTCTTTGCCCATGTTGATATGGAACTACTTTAGATCGGCGAAGCCTACCAAGTGCTCTCAGACACGGAACTGCGGAAACAGTATGACAAGCACGGCAAAGAGGGCGCAGTGCCGAGCCATGGATTCGGTGAGGAACCCAACGACAACATTGATACGCGATTTCGGATATCAGTGGCTAACGCGTGCTGTAGAGGACCCGTCTGAATTCTTCTCCATGATATTTGGCGGCGAGGCTTTCGTTGATTGGTATGCGCCTCCGATGTTGTGGCGTCTTACGAACAGTTCCCTAACCACGCGCAAACAGGATCGGGGAGATATCGTTAATGAAGGACCTTACAAAGACTATGGATATCACTATGAAGGAAATGGAGGAGGAAGAGAACGCCGAGCCCGGTACAACGAGCGCGACCGATACCAAGACCTCCGAAACACCACCAGCACAGGAAGCCCCAGCTGGCGAAACTTCCGGCCCGTCCGATACCAAGTCTGCATCTCCGCCTCCCGAATCGGGATCCACGTCCGGAACCAGCACCCCACGGCCTCGCGGTATCCCGATTCGTCCGGCTATTATGGACAAGTCTGAGGAAGAGGCGCGCCTGGGGATGGCGGGTGTGACGGAGGGTGAGAAAGAGCTGCGGGCTAAGGAGAAGAAGAAGGGCGGTTTGACTAAGGAGCAGCGCGACGAGCTGGCAGCGTACGAGATGGAACGCAAGAAGGTGCGAGACGAGCGTGTCGATACATTGGCTAAGAAGCTAGTCGACCGTATCAGCATCTGGACCGAGACGGACAAGGGGAACGATGTAACCGCCGCATTCAAATCGAAAACACAGCTCGAGATCGAGAACCTGAAGATGGAGTCTTTTGGTATCGAAATTTTGCACGCTATCGGTGCTACCTATCTCCAGAAGGCATCCGCATTCCTCAAGAGCCAAAAGTTCCTAGGCGTCCAAGGCTTCTTCGCCCGGCTGAAGGACAAGGGCACCCTCGTCAAGGAGACGTGGTCGACCATCTCAACGGCCATTGATGCCCAAATGACTATGGAGGAGATGGTCAAGATGGAGGAAAAGGGTGGCGAGGACTGGACTGATGAACGCAAGGCCGAGTACGAGAAGAAGGTTACAGGCAAGATCCTGGCTGCCGCGTGGCGTGGATCGAAGTTCGAGATCCAGAGCGTGCTCAGGGACGTATGCGACAAGGTTCTTAACGACAAGGCTATAAAGCTAGAAAAGCGGATGGAGCGAGCACAGGCTTTGATGATTATTGGTGAGATGTTCTCCAAGGTACGCATGATACTCTCTGAACCTGAATTCACGCGGTCTTTGGTGGTTCCCTGCTTGTAGAAATTTTTGCTAACGTGAACCCCCAGGCTGCCCGTGATCCAGATGAGGAAGGCGACTTCATGGCCTTCGAGCAGCTTATGGCTGAAGCAGCCGCAAAGAAGGAGAAGGCCGATTCCAAAAAGTCGAAGAAGGCGCAAAAGGAAACATCTTCACCGCACGATGTCCATAAGTCGGAGTAGGCATATGGTTCATAGGTCCATAGGTTCACTTCTCAAAGTCATGAGTCTCTGGTTTGCCTGCACATTGTTCCTTCTTGTTATCCATGGACCTTTGTGCGTCTGGCACCCCTTCCAATGCTTCTCATGGGCCTGGATTGTACTTGTAATGAGATTTCAGTACTATCGGCGGGTTTGACAGTTCACATGTTCTGTTTTTCTTCTATCATTAGAGGCTAGCCGCCTTGGGCTGTCTTCGGACACCCCCGTTATTGGCCCGATACCGCTGATTCTGGCTCCTTGTCTGTTTTGGATAATTGTCTCTAGAGGCTTGACGGTTTTGCATCCTTTGAATTATGTCAACCCCGTTGTAGATTTGTGATTCCTCCCAATTCCTCTCGAGAATGGACTGTTAAAGGAAGCTGTGCTATGTACCGCTAACGTCATGGGATAACGGGCCACGTTCCGCCTCGGGTCACCGCAATGCCAAGCCCGTCCTGCATAGACTCCCACAAGTCCACTAGCTATTCGTTCTGGAGCGCATCGCATTCCAGGACTTACTGTTTCACATCTCCTAAATCCGCCGTTTGAGGTAATGTGGCGGACGTAGGATGGCGCTTACCGGCGTTAGCTGTAATTTGGGCAACCTCGTCATGTCGCTGCTGTTTTAGGAGGTATTTATAATAGCTTTGAAGTCTACTGATCTCCAGGCACCAACGCCCATGTCTGCAACTTCCCTTCCGACTTCCGTGAACATATAAACTCAGATCCCAATTACACATCTGCAACAGCTTCCGACAATGGCAACGTACGCTGTTACTGGCGCCAACCGAGGCATCGGCCTCGAATATGTCCGCCAGCTCTCTTCAAATACCTCCAACACCGTACTCGCTACGGTCCGTAGCCTGTCTTCCAGCGACCAGACGGCACTAGGCGACGTCGCGTATTCCAATTCCAACGTGCACGTCCTCGAATGCGACGTCTCGTCCGTGTCTTCGATCGTAGGACTCGCCACTAGCGTGCCCACCATCCTGGGAGAGAACCGCATCAACTACGTCCTCAACAACGCAGCAATTCTGCAGGCGCCAGAGCAAACCAGTCTAAGTCTAACAGCGGATGCGCTACTCGCGCACGTGATGACCAACGTCCTGGGGCCCGCCAAAGTGACGGAGACGCTGCTACCGTTCCTAGCGCCGGGTGCCATTGTCGTCAACATCACCAGCAGCATGGGCAGCTGCGCCATGTTGTCGGACGGGTCTATCAACGCCAATATCACGCCCTACAGCATCTCCAAAACGGCGCTAAACATGCTGACGGTGCATCAGGCGAAGCATCTGAAGGCGGCCAGGAAGGATGTTGTCATGGTGTGTGTGGATCTAGGTCATATCAAGACGGACATGGGAGGGCCGGCGGCAGCCATCGAGGTGCAGGAGAGTGCAAGCAATGTTTTGTCGACTATAAGAGGGCTCAAGAACGAGGATTCGGGAAAGTTCTTGTTGTACAATGGCAAGGAGTTGCCGTGGTAAAGAAACGGGCTCATAAAGCATTGCTATCGAATTTCGTCGCTATAGTTTACTGGGAATCTCGTAATGCAATTGCTAAGAGATACGAAGTACTGATTACTGTATGAGCAAGCTCTGGTAATTCTGGACATGTAGACACACTTTATTGGATTACTGAGGTGGCATGGCACTCGTGGCACAAGGCCTAGACGATAAGCAAAGCTCATAAGTACCAAGGGCATCATCTTTTTATGAAAAGAAATAATATGTTCAAGTCCTAAAGGAGCGTATGAATTATTTTCATGTCCATTATCTAAAGTATATACATAACGTTTCGTGGAAATCGTAATTACAAACAACATGTTGGGGCCTCTTCCGTTGAGCTTCGCCCGCCTAGTGCCCGCACGCGCAAGCCAGCTCGACAGTGGGCTCGATGTACGGTTGTACATCATCCCGATGGAATGTTAACTGCTCGTATGCGTACGCAAGGCCGATCAATGTCTCCTCACTAAAGCGGCGACCTAGGAAGGATATGCCGAATCTTGAAAGGACAGCAATAATTAGCCATACATTGAGTATCCTGACAACTGAAGCATGCTAGGGAGCAGCTAGTCTACTTACGGCACGTTCGGCCCTGTCGCGACTAGGTTCCCGCGCGAGTTCATCGTGACGTTAGCATCCGGGGGGTAGAACCCTAGAGGAACATTGATGCCGGGCGCGCCAACGACGGCTGGGTTCCCCGGCGAGAAACTCGTGGGCAAGATGATGGCATCAAGGCTGTTGCGCTCGAGGGCGCCCAGGACGCCTCCCTCGCCTCCGAGGAACTGATTGGCCTGATACGCCTCCCAGAATCGCGGATCCGTATTGCCGAAGCCCGCCTCGAGCGCGCCGTCCCACACGGCCGTGTTACGGTCCGGGTAGTCCTCGAGAGGTTCGGCCTGGGTCCACGCGCGGAGCTCCTCGAGATTGGTTATATCGTTCGGGTTCACGGTTAGCTCGGCGAGATACTCAGCAATGTTGGTGATGAAGTCGGCTTGCAGGACGATGGTCGTGTTGGATGAGTTGGTGTATTGGTCCCAGGCGGTGTAGTTCGCGTCAAGGACAATTTCGGCGCCTGCGTCACGGAACACGTCCAAGTCGGCGTAGAAGGCGTCGACTTCGGTCATCATAGCGGTGAAGCCGGACGTGTAATACTCGATGACGTTGGTGGGGACACCTATGCGGGCGCCATTGAGAGCGTCTGGGTCGCATGCAGCGACGTAGTCAGGAATAACGCCGTCATTAGGGATCGCGGACGTGTAGTTGTCGTGCTCGTCATAGCCGGCAAGCACCTGGAGGACATATGCCGCGTCCTTGACTGTGCGAGCCATAGGCCCGACCGTATCTTGATGCTCGCTGATTGGAATTACGAGATATCTGGATGTCAGGCCAACAGTAGGCTTAATGCCAACTACGTCATTGCGATTTGACGGTGACAAGATCGATCCGGACGTCTAGGTTTATAAGCCATACCATTTCTATTGTTCGTGGGGAAGCGAACAAACATACCTCAGTCCCAAGTGCAGCCAGCGCAAGGCCAAGAGATGCAGCTACTCCGCTACCACTCGAACTGCCACTAGGATCTTGATCTTCGTGATATGCAGCATATACCTGGCCACCGTACGCAGACCATCCATTACTGCTATTGCTAGACCGGTAGTTGGCCCACTGGCTTAGATTGGCCTTTCCGAGAATGATGGCACCGGCTTCTCTAAGTTTGTTTGCCAAAGTAGAGTCCTCGGGGACTTCTGACCCTACAAGGCTCCAAGACCCCGCTGCACTTGTCAATTAGCGATTGCAAAGGAGACAGTGGTGGATACCACTTGCCAGTATTATTCATGGCATCGTTGGTTGCGATGTTGTTCTTGATTAAGATCGGGATCCCATGGAGCGCACTACCAGTAGCGTATTAGTTCACTGTATGCCGCACTCGATAACCGTTTGACTAACCCGCGAGCCGCGCCGGCAGCCCGCTCCTCGTCGAGCGCTTCCGCGATAGATAGAGCATCCGGATTGAGTTCGGTCACGACATTCAGCGTGTCATTGACTTCAAGAATGCGCTCAATGTAGGCCTAAGTCCATCAGCACCAAACTTTCGGCCTAAAGCAAGTGAAGACAACTCACGTTGACCAAGTCGACGCTGGTAAACTTGCCACTCTCAAGGCCAGCTGTAAGCTCGTCAATGGTGATGTTGATGAGGCTCGGGAAACATTCGCGATCTATTTTCTATTAGTGAGTTCCGAACACTCTAGCATTGAATCAGGAAACAAACCTAGCTCGAGTGGTTTCGCAGAGCGCGGCTCTGCTACAAAGCAAGAGACAAGGGCGGAAGAGCACAAGCTCACCAGTGCAACACGAGACCACCAGCTCAAGAGGCCAGCCATTGTCGTCACTACTCAACGGGAGAGTTGGGAGGCGGGACGTCAATTGGGGCACAACAGCTCGGTCGACGCAAGATTAATTATTAACGAGGAGGAAGTAATGGAGGAAGGAAAAGAAGGAGAAAGAGGTTAGGAATCTAAATGGACGTTCCACCGATCAAGCTTTCTTTACCCTTGTTCACCCGTCCCACGGCAAATTGTACGATCAACAAATACCCCAGGCGGCACAGGGATTTTCGGTCAACCATCCAGGCACAAAACCGGCCTGCTGCATCATGACGCGGGCCGGCCCCCAATAGATCAAAGAGCGGCGGATAGGGCCCCTATGACAAACACGCGACGTTCTCAACCGGAAGTGACACGCGCAACCGGAGACGAAAGATAAGAGCGGCGGGCGGCAAGCTCGAAGATTTGCAAACCCGATCACTCAGCGGGGCCCGGCATGCCGGGCATCGAGCTCTCAATGCGCGTTCCCCGCTTGTCGATAAAGCTAGGCGGCGTGGAAACTTGCACGGTAGGAGCCTACCTGCAGCTAGGCTACGCGGAGCTCCCGTCAAAGCGGCGCCCCAGTCGTCATGGACACGGTATGTACCTTTTTGGCCCGGCATGCTGCGCTAGCCAATCGATAACGAGCCCCGCGCGGCACATTTCCCGCGACGCGGCGCCACGGCCAAGCCCGGCATTGCATGAAATTGCCCGGAGCTCGAGGGTCTTGGCCGGTTCAATGCTTTGGCGAGCCGCATGGGTCGAACGATCTGCGACCGTCCTCGCCTCGGCTGGTTCGGACAATGCGTGCGGGCTAGCATCGATTGGGAAAGTCGAATCAACGTTGGCGGGGATATGGGGATGTGGTAGTTAAGATAAACTCACAAGCGGAGCAGGACACGACTCGCAAAAGTAATGGAGATAAAGGGCGCCATTGGGGGTCTGGTGCTCTCCTGTCCAATTGTATTAGTAATGTGCACTACGAACCTGCAAGAGGCCGCTTTATTGGCCGGTACTTTCTGGGTCGGTCTGAACGCGCAAGAGCCGTGGTTCTATCCACGGATTGATTCCCGGTAGCGGTAACACTGCGTTCCGTGGGTCACGCTGGCTCAGCTATCTGATTATCTCGTTCAGTCATTCGGTACCAACTCTACAGAGCTGAGTCGGCTCTCGTGGCAGCAACTCAAGGGCAAAGTGAATGCTAAGCTAGCTGACCGGGTTCCGAGTCACCCGGGGTTCCAACTCACTGACCCGAAACCACCCATCCTCATGAAAAATCGTGTTTATTCTCTCAACGTAGTTACAATTGCCACTCTGTACACATAGACTGAAGTGTTTGAGCTGCTGTTTCAGCTGCTACTCTTTCTGCTGCCCGTTCCTCAGCGTCGGCATCCCGTTGTGCCTCAAGAAGTTGTGAGGCCTGTACAGCAACCATGATTGTATCTATATCTGCAAATCGTTGATTTGGATTAACACGAACTTTCTTTCGTGGCTGTTGAGGCTTAAGAGCCTCAAGTTGACTATTTAATCTTTTATTTTGTGTTTCAAACTCTGCTG
>MU001692.1:398998-564993 GCA_010093515.1 Lineolata rhizophorae
CGTGGGAGGGAGGAAAAGCTCGTGCGTCCTCTTCAAGTATCCATTGTACAAGGAAGTCCTCTTGCTCTGGTGTCAATCGTTGTTGGTATACGTGGCTGGTTTGGCTGTTCTGTGTGCCTCGTACACGGGCAGAGAAGGTAGCTTGAGGGATGTTGTACGCCTTTGCAGCAGCTCTTTGACTAGTAAAAACACCAGCATTAAGATCGCGGATAGCTGCTTGAATAGATTCTTCACGGTTGTCCATTTTGGCAGTGTGGGTGGTGAGAAAACACGTGTTTTGTTGAGGGTGTTGAGTTCTGGGCAGTGAGTTGGAACCCCGGGTGACTCGGAACCCGGTCAGCTAGCTTATATTCAGTCTTCTTAGGGTACATCCATCGCTCATAGCTTATACTCTCTACCATAGAATCTTCCCACAATTAGCGCCCAACTCATTCATAGACATATGTACTGTGCAAGCGAAAAGTGCAACCATACACTCTTCCCCCCATCACAGCTTCACCCTCCCAACCACAATCTCTTCCCACTCCCTCTTTCCAAACGGTTCGTACCTGTCCCGCTTCAACCAGAACAACCTATCCCCCTTCCCCTCTTTCCTTGACACCTTCTCCGGATCTACCCCTTCGTTCCTCAACGCCACCTTCTGCTGCTTATTCGTACCCGTGGCCGCCATATCCCTCGTGACGCGGACGAAAACGGGGACCGCATACTTCGGCAGGTTTGCCAGCGCATGCCTCGCGATGGTATCCAGCTTCGCCCTCAAATGGGGATGACCCAGCTCGGCGTCGTCTCCACCCCCCGTCGTGCCCTTAAACACCACCGCCGCGCACCCCGCCCGTCCCTCGTGTCCCGGCACCTGCACGCCATACACATTGGCCTCAAGCACGTCTTCGTCGTGCCCAAGCACCTCCGACACCTCAGCCGTGCTCACGTTCTCGCTCCTCCAACGGAACGTGTCGCCGATGCGGTCGACAAACCACCACCGGCCTTCGCCGTCCATGCGTAGCACGTCGCCGCTAGAAAACCACGCGTCTCCCTTGGCAAACACGTCGCGGTAGACCTTCTTGCTGGTCGCCTTCGCATTGCCCCAGTAGCCCTGAAAGTTCAGCTTGATATCGGCGGGGTCGAGCCGGAAGAGCAGCTCGCCCGGCACGTTGGAGCCCGGCGGGATGCGCTTGCAGAAGCCCGTGACCGGGTCACGTGCCGGCGTGTCCATGTCCGGCGCGTCCGGGTCTAGCTTTACGAGCGCGGCGCGCCGCCCCATGAGCGCCTTGGACAGCGCGCCGTTGTGCCCGACCGCGCCCGCCGTGAAGCTGTTGCCGGACCAGTTAAACAGGACGGCGGGGCCTTCGGTCGCGCCGTAGAACTCGACGATTGCGGGTATGCGGAAGCGATCCTGGAACTTTGTCCAGACGTCCGGTCGCATGCCGTTCCCGAAAGCGAGGCGGATGCAGTGGTCGGTGTCGTGCGAGGAAGGGGGGGTGGCGAGGAGGTAGCGGCAGGTTTCCCCGACGTATTGGATGAGCGTGGCGCGAGTCTCGGAGGCGATGCGGATGTAGGTGCTGGCGTGGAAGCGCCGCGCGATGATCGTGGTGCAGCCACGCCGCAGGGCGCTTAGGTAGCCGATGATGGAGGCGGAAGAGTGGTAGAGGGGCATTGCCTGTGTGTACACTTGTCAATAGGACCTGTCTTCGACGAAAATTGGGTGGAAAATGAGAGGATAAAGGGCACTACATAAAGATAGGGGTTCAACATACAGTAAGCATACGGTCGCCTGCCTTCAGCGGTAGGAAGTTAGACACGAAAATAGAAGCGGCCGCGCACTTGGCCCAGCTCACGACAGCCGGCTTAGGCAGACCAGTAGTGCCGCTCGTGTAGATCAGCATCGCCATGTCCGGCCTTTTTTGACCTGCCCTATCCTCATTCGGAGCGCGATACGGCTCCGACTTGAACGCCTCGGCCTCGATTTCCGGCGTCATCACCTGCACAGCCATCGGCGGCTGCACGCTACCATCGTCCGCCTTGCCCTCCTTGCCCAGCTCCTCCTTGAGCTCATTCGTGAAGTGGTCCGCCACCTCCGGGTCGACGAGCACGAGGCCGGCTAGCGATGAGCGCACCGAGTGTAGCAGCGGGCGCCCGGCCAGGTTGTAATTGATGAAGGCAGGCTTCGCACCGAGACTCCAGAGCGCGAGCCAGAGCCAGATGAACAGATCCGAATTGAGCAGGTCCATAGCGACGATGTCGCCCCGGCCGATTCCGTGCGCGCTCCTCAGCCAGGCCGCATACCGCAGCACGATATCGTAGGCCTGGGCGTACGTGGTCTCACGGCCGTCGAAGACGATGAAGGCACGGTCGCGCTGGGCCGCCGATCTCGATCGCGCGTGCGCCTCGAACACGTTGAACACGTTGAGCCCGTCGCGCCTCTCGCGCATGCGGGTGCCGATGGCCGAGGAGACGAAGGCGCCGATGAAGTTGACATCGGTACCGATGGAGAGGCGCGCGTTGAGGTAGTAAGCGGCCGCCGCGGCCGTGGGGACGGCTAGCGAGAGCGGGACCGAGGTGATTGAGGATGCTGCGGAGGCTGGGAGCCGTGGTTGTGGCTGTTGTTAGCGGTGGCGGATCTCGAGAGCTGCGTTGCCGAGTCTCGTAGGGATGCGCAGGTAGAGAAACGAAGGTCCTTGATTTCCTCATCGACAGCACGGCGGAAGGGAATATGGAATTGCGCACACGTCGATGCGTACCTAGCGATGCCATGGCGTCCGGCTTGTGAGGATTATTAGGATGAGATTGCTGGAAAAGATTCGTATGTGACCGGCTCGAAAGGGCGGACGGGAGGCCTTAACAACAGCCTTGATAGAGGTGAAGAGTCTATCCAGTTCATCCAGCCAGGCCACAGCCGTTCAGTTCATTGCGCCCACATACTTGAGGGGGGGAAATACTAAATAAACAACGCGAAGGCAGTAAAAGTAAAGGAAGAAAAAGAAAGAGGGCCTCCCGGGGGCGATAAATGTGCTTATGGCCACGGTAGGCGGGGTGTTGGTTCGGAACTGGCAGCACCGGCAACGCTGGCCTGCTCTTCCAGGTCCGCAGGCTCCAGCCGTCGGAACAACTTCTCAGCAGCGCAGCGTCCCCGGCGCACCACAAGCGCTCCCAAAAGCCCCCGGTCGGTTTCGCCCGCCGCCGCAGCCAACGCATCCCGTGCCGCGCCTGTCTCGCTGTTTTCCGTCCTTGTCGACGCGCGTGGAAAGGGCGGTGATTGGGCCTGGACCGATTACGAGGAGCGAGATTCGGCTGAGAAGCGTTGGAAGCCCGCACCCTGTAACGGTCGAGCTCTTCCCCGCCGGGCGGTATTTAGCGAGGGCGCATAACGCCGGCGAGAAGCGAGAGCCGAGGCTCCCGGCTCGCGGCGGGCCGCGGCAACTTCGGGCGCATGGCCGGGCTGGCCCAATGGGATCCTGCGGGCGCTCGCTTAGGTCATCCCTCGTGCTGGCTACTATGTCGTGCTACTTTATCCACCTTGGACAGCCTATATACAACCACAGCTACGTTCATGCCGAGTGCCCATCCCACTCATGTGTGGTCGAAGCATCTTGGCCGTAGGACCGTCGACGGTCTTATACTTGGTCAGACCCATACCAGAAAGGTGTAGGGTTGCGAGCACGGAAGAGCTTCCGTCATACTGGGCCGTCTGGTTGGAGTCCGACGTCCTACATGGCGGTCGTGCAACAGAGGACGGCATATCTTGGCCGTCGCCTCCAATTTCCACCTTCCTAGGCACGTACCCCCCTAAGCAGAGGACTGAGTGCCTAGACGACGCTAGGTTCGTCCCGACTCGGGCCCATCTCACTCGTACCCTTCCGCTGGTTACCGGTCCCGATCGGGACTCCTGCGCCGTGGAACTGGCAGCCCACGTTTCCGCCGGGCGGTCCCGCTGTCTTCCCGCTTGTGCTACCGGACTCCTCGACTCCGGGAGCTCCGCCAGCCTATCACGAGCCATTCGCTCAACCTATGGGCATTGTATTAGTAGCGACCCTACCTCCAGGTCTGCCGACTACATACGAAGCTATTCTCGGAGATGCTAATGTCATTAGGGAGCGCACTAATAGATGATATCTACTATTCCCCCAACCACCAGACGGGAAACGCCTCCAATGTCTATGCAATTCGGGAATCGAAGCTGGGAGAAACCCCAGCAGCAATAGCAGTCAATCCTATGCGGTAAGTACAGACACTTCCAACCCAACACACATGCGCCCAAATCCCAACAAAGAATACTTCCCCTCCCTACCTTCTAAACAAGGAAAGGGCACCCCTCACAAGCAGAAATACGAGATACGTTCAGACCACCGTCAAGCAACTCACCGCCCCATTCTTCAACACCTCAAATACAAGCCCCGGAAATCCAAACAACTCCGTGTTTCCCAGCCCTTGCTCAACACTATCCCCCAACCCCGCCGCGCTATCGTCCTGTCCCCCATCCCCATCGCCCACTCCCGCTCCGCCAGCCTTCCTTCTCCCGCCCTGGCCCGTCCCGTCAGCCTCCCCTTCCCACCCGCCCAACAGCTCGCAGCTGCTGCCCGGACTGTCCCCCCACCCCCTATTCAGCACCATGCCCCGCTGCTGCAGCGCGGCCTCCTCGTCGCTCGCGTACGTGCCGCGGAAGACCTCGCGCAGCCGGCCCGAGATATCGGCGAAGCGCATCTCCGAGTTGAGCGGCTCCGTGTAGGGCTCGCAGGGGACGTGCTCGAGCGTCCAGCGCGAGCGGCGGTGCCGGTTGAACGGGTACGAGCCCGGCACGTTGGCGTGAAAGAGTATCTTGGTCGCCGTGAGGTGCGCGCTGGGGATCATCGTCGTGGGCGGGGGCGAAACGCCGCCGCCGTCCGCGCCGCCCCCTTCGCCGCTAGAATAGTCGGCCGCCGTAGGAAACAGCGGCGAAGGCGACAGGTGCGCTTCACGGCGCGGAGACGTCGGCGACGGCGGCGATACGGCTGTCGGCTGCGAGATGAAGATGTCGAAGCCGTGGTGGAAGTAGTTGTAGAAGCACTCGGCGGCGGCGTACTCCCTAGCGTCTTGGGCCGCTCCGCTCGGGCCACCCTCGCCGTCCGCCCCGTCCGACAGGTCCGACTCGTCCGTCTCGGTGTGGCTACTGGACGAGCCGTGGTCGGCCATAACATCGCTACCACCGCCGCCGCCGATGCCCATGCCGCCAACGTCGTCCATGAGTCCGGCCGCGCCCGTGCCCGCGCCAGGCATCAAATCGCTCGAAGCCACGCTCTCGGCCGTGGACGAGCCGCGCGCGCGGTGGATCGAGAGCCGTCTGTCGTTCTTGCGGTAAATGGCGTCGGGCGGGCCCAGCTCGGCGACGAGGTCCTGCGGCGTCGTCTCGGAGAGGACGAGCCAGAAGGGCGGGCTGCTGCGGCGCACAAGCTCGATGCGGCCCTCGCCATGGACGCGCGCCAGCTCGACCTCGTCGGGCGCCTTCCCTTTCCCGCCCGCCAGCAACGCCAGCGAGCGCGGGTTCGCCGGCGGCTTCGAGTACAGCGAGGGGCGCGCCGCGGGCCACGAGTCACCGGCGAAGACGGCCATGGACGTGGCTGGCAGCGTCGCCGACGACGACGACAGCAGCGACACGAAGTCCTTGCTCGGCGCCCACGCCTTGTGCAGCACGGGGAACGAGAAGGCGAGGCCCGGGTACGACAGCACGTAGGTGCCGCGGTCCTCGCCGTCGCCCGACGCCGGCGCGATGTACTCCCCCGCGAAGGTCGTGCCGAATACTTTGTAAACGTAGCGGAAGTTGGGCCCGGTGGGTGAGGCGGCTGTGCCCACGGGCCCTCCGCCGGTGGAGGTCGTGGCGGCCGCGGTGCCGCCATCCGGCGTCTTAACGATCTCGTCGTGCTTGTAGACGAGCTTGGTTTTGGTGAAATCGAGCACCTCGATGAGGCGCAGGCGCTGGTCAGCGCCGTCGAAGCGCAGCCGCAGCCCGTTGCAGGGCAGGGTCAGGACGACGGGCAGGTAGAGCGGCTGCGAGGCCGAGTATGAGATATCTATCTTGGGGTACGTTTGCGGTTCGGCCTTGAGGCGCGTTAAGACAGCGTGCAACGAGAGGCCCAGGGCTGGACGGGCGTTATCGATAGCGACCTAGCTGTCAGTGGACGAGGCTCGGTGAGTAGTGCGGGCGGGACAACACACTGATGAAGCCGATGCTACGTCCGGGGTGGACGGGAGTGGCTGCGGCGGCCATGGCGGGTCATGCCTGAGCCTGCGGGCGCGCGCTATGGGAGAGTCGAACTTTGGTAGTTGTGGGTGAGGAGGACTCCGCAGGGCGCGGGTGCTTTGGGCGAGCAGCAGAGTGGTTGGGGAGCCCCGATCAGCGGACCTTGGGGAGCTCCACGTGAGGTCTGCACGGGAGCTCCGGGGCTAGCGAAGGGCGGTAGGCACCGCCAAACCGCCAAACAAACGGGTATAGCCTGGTAGCTTGAAGCTGTCGAGGCAATCGGGAAAGCTCAAAGCGGCGAGTAGCCCAGCAACGGAACGCCAGGTGCAGCTGGGAGTGTCATCAAGCCGCATCCAGTCCGGCTTGGCATGTGCGGTGCGACTAGATGTCGGGTGGGCAACGATGACTCGACCAATCGGTCGTCGGAGATTGCTCGGTATTGATTCCGGGTATCGATTGGAGTATCGATTGGAGTGGAGTATCGGTTGAAGTATTGGTTAGGTATCGGTTAGGTATTGGCTGAGTGACGGTTAGGTATTGGCTGGGTATCGGTTAGATATCGGTTAGGCATTGATGCCTCCGCTTGGCAAAAACTCCTAATCCCTAAGAGATTTAAATTTTTATAATAGTTCCGTATATAAGTAGTAGTGCTAGTGCTCTATACAAATAATAGCACGAGTTCTCTATACGTTTATTCGCTATATAGAGTATAATATAGGCCTGTTAGCTCCTTTCCTAGAGGCGCGTTAACTCTATATATGCTAGCCTAACGCTAGCCGTATACTACAGTATATATTTTTTATCTGTTCTCTTCCTCAGAGGCTACGCTAGAGTGATGTCTATATAGGGGAAGCCGACGGCCATATAGAGATTTAATATACCCTAGTACAGTATAGGCGATAATACTAATAGTATTACGTAAAGCGATAGATAGTGTATCAGGGTAGAGCACTTTACCTGGGAACAACACAAAAGAACAGAAGAGTCACGTTGTCACTGCTTCACGGCATCATATCGTTAGGCTCGGGAAGGCAACTTTTGCTTTACTAACTTTTAGGTAATGGGAAGAAAGAAGGCAAGAGAAAGAGCAAAGAAAAGCTTTTGTAGTGAATAATGGCAAGGGCAACTTGAGTGAAAGGTGAAGTAGGTGTGTAGTATGTTGTGTGTGAAAGGAAGAAGAAAAACTAGCATATATAAAAGGGGGCAGTAAAGTCACGTGCAATTGCCAAAAAAAAAAAAGGGGATGTTGGGATCGGCACTGCCCTATCCTACTACACTAGTATAAGCATATTGAGTGGCATTACCACCGACTTATATGTGATCAAGACTAGAAACTCTGGTGTCTAGTTCGGGCTATGGAAAGGGTCGTGCTGCCTAGGTTCTATAGCTCAGTCTAAGTATATCCGTTACTGCACGCGGTGAGCCTGCTAATAACTCGCTGGCACATTCAAGGTGTGCTGCAGTAGATCTTCGTAACCACGAGGGAGTGCCAAGTGATGAAGCCAAGCGGCTCTAGAGGCATTTGTATCTCTACGTGAGTCAATGGATTTCCCCGCAAGCTCAATAAGACCATTCTCAATTCCCTCGAAGGCAAAGTTCATACCAAGTCTATAGTGCGAAGTGCATCGACCGGCGAGACGGTAGAGGACGAGAAAGCTGGCAGCATAATTGTTAGGGGATTCTAGAACCAAGTTGTTGAGAGTGATTGGGTATTGCTTTTCGTTAGGTGGGAAAATTAGTCCAGTACGTACTAGCTTTCGCCTTTTCGTTATCTAGATGGGTCATTCACTCATTCCTCTATTTCATAATATTTCTCTTTTCCTTCTCGCCTAGTATTATTTAATTGAACACTTCCGTGTAGGTTCGGCTCCTTAAACCCGTAGAATTAACTGTCAATCTGACAATTCAAGACAAAGCTGGTTGGTATCATAAACAAAGAGATCTACAGGCGTGGCACCATCCCACCAAAACCACTAAATTTATCCTCGAAAGGAACCATCAAACAATGAAACGTGACAAAGCTATCCCCAAGAGGCCGGAATGGAAGACAAAGAGCCACAGGGATCTCGTAGACCTTCAAACGCAATGTTTTTCATGCTTGTGGTACAAAAGTGGGCCTCCTCTGCCCTCTTCTCTAGGTTGGATACCGGACACGTTCTCCTCGACAACGGAGAAGCCCCAAATTGCCGCGAAGCAAGAATTATGCCGCGACAGACGCTAGACATATTCACGCCGACCAAGGGGCTACTCATATTTCCTCAGATCCACCTTTCTAAAGGTGTACCAATAATTGACATCACCCACCAAATAGCGCATGCCAGGTATGGATCAGAGGTCTTCGTTGGACAGGTCGAAGCCATGTTACTGGCCGCAGATCAAGTCACGCACGCTTACACCCTTCGCCGCCCAAAGAATTGGGGAAAGGACACAGCGGCACTCTTCACAGGTTGGGATAGGTCCGCATCGAAGCCCGAATGCGTATGGACGCGCCACCGCATGTGGAGCGCAGGCTCATGGACAGTCATCAGCTTTTCAGAGTCATCAGCGCATTCAAGCCACAACATTCGAATGTGGCCGGCGGGGGTCTTCACTAGCAGCGAGAATTTTACTTTTGAAAGCGTCGAGTACTCGTGGAAATTCGACAAGATACATACCGGACGTTATCTTACGCTATGGAGGAAGCTCGGTCCCGAACGGACCGCTGTAGCAAAGTTCTTAACCCCTTCCAGCTGGGGTATAGGTGGGGCGTTGATGGTGGACGAAGACAAGATTGATCACTTTGTTGCGCTGATGACTTGCTGTGCAGTCTTGTACAAGGTAGGATAAGGATCTTGTTCAAAATATACCAAAGAAATCCGCTGAATGTAAATGCGCGCACCACTTCTCAAAATTAGCCATTAAGGTGAAATCGGATTCTAAAAGCACTATATGCTAGTGCCTATACTCTGAGATTCTAGACTCTGCTTTTACGACTAAATATGCCCGAAGACTATCTAATAGCGCAACTCTTTATCAACCAAATTGGAGGCCTGGCTATGTCGGGTAGATGTCTACATCCCAAGACTGTAAATTAACGCATCCTCCGCGCAGTTATGAGAAAATGATCGCTGGCCTGAGTCGTTTAGCAAGTTTCGAGCTCTAGCTTCAGCCCATCGGCTTTACCATCTTCTAATATAAACCGTGCTCCATTAGTAGTCATTTTGAACTGAAAATTTGGTCGGAAAATCTGAAAATAGGACAAGACGCCTCTCGAGAGCTTAAATTGAACGGCTTGATTTGACCCCTGCACGTAGCCGTGGATGTGTTTTCACGAGCATAAAACCTTCCTGTTGAAAGAAATTCAAATCGGATGACTCGGCTGGATTCTGCTCCCAATCAAGACGGTGGAAAATTCAGAACCATCATACGACGATGGGCTCAAAACCCACATCGTCAAAGGACACCCACCATTGGAGAACGCGCCTTTTGATGGACACGAGAGCGATGCCGAAGGCAGTAACAGGAGCTAGAAGGACCATTGATGGTGGTAGGTCGCTGCTACGGGCTAAGTAAATAAAATCGAGGCCTGAAACAACCCCCCAACTCCCACGAGTCCACCAGCGGTTTAGGAAAGAACAGCGAAGAAGAATGCAGGTTGGTCTTGCTCATCATCATCGATTAAAAGTACCAGCTTAAATCAGCTACGGCCAGGTGCTCCTTTTCAAGAAAAAAGCGATTCTTCACCCGATGTCGTTAGTTGCGGACCGTATGACGGATTTGCCGACGTCGGCGGACTCAATAAAGTGCATTTTAGACCCCAAAAGTCCAACTCGTAACTTGGATCCAGAAATGAGATATGGCTAAAAAGGAAAATTTATTCCTTCATGGGCTTGGTCGAACGGGCAAAACCCCCTAATGTGGACTGCGCTTTCTAGCAATGTGCCAATTCTGGCATTTTTT
This sequence comes from Lineolata rhizophorae, assembly GCA_010093515.1. Lineage (NCBI taxonomy): Eukaryota > Fungi > Ascomycota > Dothideomycetes > Lineolatales > Lineolataceae > Lineolata > Lineolata rhizophorae. The sequence continues at coordinate 409,149 of MU001692.1, forward strand.
ATAGGTTTTTTTTCTTAAACTGGAGGTGATTGTCCGCGAAACTCCACATAAAGGTATAGCTTGGATGGACTGTAGTAATGGAACAATTCAACATTGACCTAAACAAGTAGTTGGAGCCATGGTCCACAATGGAGCAGGGTAGGATCGGGATCTATATTCTATTGGGGCGATATTTCTATTAAGGTGGGTTTTCTACTATGAAATCTTTAAACTCTTTTAGGAAACCCACCCTAAAACCCCACGGGGCTTACCTCACCCCACTATGGACCATAATTCAAAACTTTGAGCGGAAAGATTAGTGGGGTACTGTAGCCGACTCATCTATCGTCATGATATCGGAATTTGTACACAACATTGAATCCGGAGCTGGGTAGTATTGTTGTGTTTGCGCTAAACGCTGAATTTGGAATATTACAGACTTAAATTAGTTTAGGAGACATCTCGTGTCCTTTTTGGCGGGTAGGGCTCCTAGAGAATGTTTGATGGCTTCTCGTAAGTGCAGCCATCCGCATCTGTTTTGCTGGCATCAGGTGCACTAAACACGCAAGTCGGGGCCCATCTGTCTCCCCAATGCAGCCAGCATGGCTCCAGCCTCTCCAAACCGCGCAAAGCCGGACGGACGTTGCGCGAAAAAGATGAGGTCTCGGGGACCTCGGTCGCGGTACTTCATCCCGTAGATGACCGCTCCCCCCATAAGGAGCATTGTACCAACCCCTGACGCAACTAGGTAGTTGATCGAGCGGGCGGCTGCAGGGGGCGGCAATCGCACAATCATGGCCGACGAATCCGACGTTGTAGAACGAATTATAGGTGCCGGTGTGATCGAGGATAGAATTGTAGGAAAGCAGGCTAGAAATTCCAGGCTAATGTTGCGAAGAACGACTCCCATGCTCCGACCTGGCAGAGGTGACCAAGGCAAATGCATCCTGCGCTCAGCCCGAAATCCCTCGATGGTATTCAGATCCTGTGGGAGCTCATTGAGCGCGAGTACATCGTCCACAGATAATCGCCCCTTGCCAAGAAGTTCCCCCCGCAGTCGAACCGCGTAACTTGATACGCGTGGATACCTTGATCGGACTATATCGCCGACCACCGGTTGCGGAAAGTCCGGGAATAGCAGGAGGCTAAAATATCCCAGCGCAATGCAATCCAGACTTGACGGCAGTTCTTTGCCATAGCTCCCAGCGCCTGGCTCACTCAGCAAGTAATCCTTTCCTTCTGCCGCTAGCAATTCATCCAGCGCTTCCACAAAATCCGTCACCAGCACATCCAATTTGAACTGCACTGCGTGCTCTGGCCTCCGCAATGCGGCTAGTATGCCGCGATTGCGCCCCAGTGGAAGCAGGCTTGGCCGCTGCCCAGTCGCAGTCGCCTTTTCCAACGCCGCATTATACTCCTTCCCCGCCGCGCCAGCATCGCGGTGACGCCGCTCCATCTCCTGCTCTTCCTCCTCGTCTATGTCCCATCCCGAAAGGCTGAGATGCGCTGTTCGGCGTCGCGCGGCCGCCCGCCGTTGTGGCGGGATCGTGTAGTTGGCATGCCACGGCAGCAAGGCCGTGAATGCAGCGGAGGTTGCTTGCGAGTAGTTCTGGTAAGAGGTGTAGAGGGCGAGGTCGATTAGGGGCAGGGCGCGCGAGCGGACGTGCGTCGTGTAGGCGGCTCGGTCGGCACGCTGCTTGGATGAGAGGTCGGCGTCGAGATCGATGGCGCCTGTCGCCTGGGCCTGTCGCGAGCGCAGATGCCGCAGAATGGCACCATAGCCGCCGGCCCAGGTGTTGCTCTCCGTATCGTGGATGGCCGGGAAGTCTTTGGATGGGCTTGGATAGGGGTCGTGGTTAGCGATGAGGATCCAGCTGCCAGCGGGAAGTGCGCGGCGGCAGTATGCGACGGCTGCGATGCATTCGGGATCAAAGGAGGGGAGTCCGAAGGCTGGGCCCCAGATGTGAAGCTCTAGCATCGTCACACGACGGAACCGGTGCGGGTTCGAGATGGTGTTGTTGGAGAACTTGATAGGAAGTGGGTATTGAGAGCACTTCGCTACTGAAGGCTCCAAGCGAGCCCTTGCACGTGCAAAAATGCCTGACAGCAAGCATGGATTCATCTGCAACGAAGTGGCACTACGTAGTTGTGATTTAAGCATTTAACTCTTACTTGCACATTAATATTGCTTGAACTATTGCACCTTTTTACTCCGCCGTTAGACTCTTTGAGTAACCATATTTTTGAGCGAATCAATCTTATCCTGGTACGAACAGTTCCAATCTTGTACGAGTGTTGGAATTTGCAAATACCGGACTAAAATACTTGAAGTTAAAAGCTTTAACTTTCACTTTAAAGGCTTCTAACGGGCGTGTTCTCGGTTAGCTGTAGACGCGTTTGTCGCAAGCCCTGATTTTGTTGTGCGAGGGCTAGCCAAGGAACTGCAAGGAGTCATGGGATTGTAGCTAGGGTTGAAATGAACGCCTAACTAAATCCAGGGCTTTGAATTTATCTTTGGTGGAACAAGGAGTGAGAGACTGTCCAGAAATTAAGCTAGGCTGTAGCGAAAGGGTGGACCGTGAGTATCTATCAAGAGCGAACTTGGATTTTACCTTCGCACCGTAATCATTGTCAGCGGTTCTCAACCTGATGACCTAGGTAATTCGTGAGAAACTCTTTGAGCGGATTATGAGAAAGTGACTACATTCGAAATGGTTATATTGGGCACGGGTCTATTCATCCGGAGATTGTTGGTTTCGCTCTTCTACCTAGTTGTAGCATTCCAGTCGTCCGCGAGAATAGGCCATCTGACTGAGTGGGCGCCGACTAAAGAATGTAAATATGTTCATGAAGGTATGAAGGGCAAACCAATTCTTTGTGAAGCCTTTCTAGACCTTGAAGACTTAACAATATGGTAGACTGGATAATCTGACTGCGTATGTTTGTGTAACTGGCTATTACTGACCGTTCAATTTATCGGAAAAAAAGTCAGCTATGATCATGGCATAGATAAGTTGGAAACACGTGCCGTTCTTTGGACTGAGTGATTGTGAGATTGAGCAGGCAACCTGATTGGCCCCTCACTGATTGCCGTAGGGTTGGTGGGAAAGCCGCTACTTAGATAACAACCACCGAAAACCTTCTCCAGTCTCAACATCTCGCATCCCAAGCCCCACCAAACCATCCCGCCGCGTTCCGCATCGGCCTCATGGGCCCTATCCGCCGCTATCTGCGTATCACCAAGTACTCCGTGCTCGAGGTGCACATCTACCTGGACAACCCTGCGCAGACATCGTGGTTGCTCGGCTCCCGCGACCCTGCCCTGCCGCGCATCGTCGAGGCCATCAGGCCACTCGTGCTGCCCAAGCTGCGCGAGGAAAACGAGCGCTCGCGCAAGGGCAAGGCTAAGAGGGCGGTCAAGGACGTCGTTGTTGGAGGTGAGTCGGGGTTTCGTCTTCAGGCCCCGGAAAACCTCGGGGTTCCAGCTCGGTGGCCGCAAGCACGAAGTGTTTGAGATATTCCTTGTTCCCCCTCAACCCCCAACCGCGTAAGCTCACGCCATGACCTGACGGATCGCAATGGTGGTTGCCTTCGTGCCTTAGCCAGACCTTTCTGTAGCAGCAAGGCAGCACCACCTTGTGCAGACGCGCCTATTGTATCCATATTTCTGAAGCTGTCTATCCTGCCGCAATGCACGACGTTGAAGTTTCCCGCCCCCAAGTTCCGAAATGCGTGAAACCGCAGGGCGCATCGCTTGGCAATCCTACTGATTAGGCCTCACTCGACTTAGGTGATTTTGAGGTTTCCATTTTCCTCAACGAGCTGTCCTCCGGCCACTCGCTGCTCACCAAGCACAAGGGTTTCGAGGAGAAGAAACCCCGCATCAAGAGCAATTCGGGGAAGCTGACGGGATGGCTGACCGCGGCGGGTTCGTCGTCGGACAAGCCCATTGAAGTTCCTTCCGACGAAGCAGGTGGTAGCGATGGCGCTCTGATTCTCCGCCAAGAGGATGCGGACGAACCCATCAACCTGACCGACATCCCCGAGGCGCCTCGATCGAGCGACGACTCGGCCGAGTACGTTGGCGATTCGGACGGATCGGATGGGTACCAGTCGCGGCCAGTACCACGGAGACGAGGACGCCCAGGAAAGCGGAGAAGACGGGAGGGGGCGGAAGCCGCGGAGGACGACGGAGCCGATGACAAGAAGCAGCTCGCCCTCAATTTGTCATACGACGGCTTCAGCATCTACGGGCGCATCTTGTACCTGGTGGTGAAGCGCAAGGCCAGGGCGGGTGCGACGTCGCGCGGGGATGGCGCCACCGGCATCAGCGCGGGTGGTATCGATGCTGGTGCTGGTGCTGGCGCAGGCCATCAGATGCTCGAGACATGGGTGTCGACGCAGGCAGCTCAGGGTGTCGAGCCCGAGGATGAGGACGATGGCTAATTTTGGCGGTCCGCCCCGCATTTTGGGTTGCTGTCGGTCGCCGAAGGCTCGGATCGAAGCTTACTGCTTCGTACAAGAACCCGGAACCTTGATCATGCATGGATCTGCGGAGATGGCTTCGAATTCGCCGGGGGGCCTTTGTTATTGATTTGGCGATCCTATGTAGTTGAGTGGCTGAGGAGGAAGGCCGGTGTGTTATGGAGTACAACCTGCGGCCCTGGCGTTCCATATCGATTTGTGTGACACATAATCTGGGCTTTTCTCTATAGGATCGTGGTCGGGTTCAGGAATGCCTCCTTGTCCTCAATATTCGAGTTCTAGTGTCGAACAAACGCCTAGAAATAGCAATACGAAGAATCACGAGAAACATTGGAGAGTTATACGCCGCTGGCTAGGCATTCCGGGACTTAGCAATGCACAGGTCCTCATTGACGACATGCACCTTCCGAACTGGTGTTTGTAAGGCTAGGAACTGGGAAGAACTCCTCCTGTAGCTCGAGTTCAATACTGGGCCCATGTGATGTTATTGGTGCTATCTATGTTTGGAATTTTCGGCTGCTTACGGCTAGATTCTATGATTTAGGCGAAAAAAAAAGGGAAGCGCTGGAGTCGCTTTACACAGGGCAGAATGACTGAGTGCCCAGGGTCGCATGATGCCTGCTCATTCGCAGTTAAATTCATGAGTAGGCGAAATCTAGAGTCCAAAGCACGTAGTTGAAGCGTCAACTTAGGAACTAGGAAGGGCGCCCGGTAGGAGCGATCAAAATCCACATTAGGTCCCGTTGCACCAGGTTCTAAGTCGACGCCTGGATTCTATAGAAGTAGTAGATGGCATCTCGCGGCTTGAACTATGAATAGTTTTCTCAACCGAGCTTCCCGCTCGAGAAAGGCAGCATGCAGCCACGGCCGACGCCCACTGAATCTGGAGGGGGAATCGCGCGAGCCCGAAATTTCAATCGCTTTTTGCGCGTCTCGATCGGAGAGTCGACATGTGGCGGACGGTCTCGAACATGCGACTCTTCAGTCGCAATCACGCGTCGGCGCAAGCCACTCACTGACTATTTGTCCTAGATCAGTAGAGATGGGCATTTTGGGAGGGTAGGGGTACGTAGCCCTACTACGTACGTACGTGTTCCACATACGTACGTATGTACATACCTTGATTGCCACGCGATCAAGGTGTTAGCGCCATGGTTGTGACAAGTTTCACTGCAGGTCTAAGACAAGTGAAGCTTAAGCCGAGGCTGACGAGGCCACGATAGTGCAGTCTAAACCTTGTGTCCCGAATTTCGATAGCTACATGGGTATGTACCTAGCTGGCGGTATGCACCGATTTTGATCACTTGCAGAAGTTCGGGATCGCGCGCCGTCAACGCCACATCGTTGGACTATGGGCCCAGACCCGATGACAATGCTAGCTGACAGAGCGGCAAAGCCATTGCTCCGTAACTGCGGCCGCGATTTGGAATTGGGACAAGGGCGTAACCACATACACAGGGGCTTTTCGCAGATTGAAAACACAGTTGCGGTGAGCACTAACCCCCAGGACGCCGTTGAGCCCACATTGAGGAATTGAGGCTCAAAGCGAACAAGGAGTGCATGCGGAGAAACATGCCCCACCACCATATCCACAGAATTTTTGCGTGATTGAAACACGAAGGGGGGCCGTTTCATGTCCAGACCAAGAAGCCGAGGGGCTCGGGAGCCCCTGGGAGGCGAAAGATAAAAAGCTGCCAGGGGGGGGACAGACGCGAGCGTACAGGCCCCCCTGAAACCACTGCCGGATCGTCATTCTAACCTTTTTTTTTTTTTTTGGCTGCGACGTTGCCTCTAGGGAATGGAAGCGTTCAAGGGGCAAGAAAAAGGGGCGTGCTTCAAGTGCAGTCACTCAACAAAAACCTCGGTGCATTGAAAGCAAAAGAGTGGAGGCTGAAATCTTAAAGAAATGACGGCAGGCTGGAACCAGCGATCCCCGGCTTTGGCCAGCTGCGCCACGGCAGAGGCTAGCGCGCTTTGAAGTTCCAAATGCCAACCAAAGCCCCAGAAGGCGCCCGAAAATTGGATGGTGTGGCTCACCGACCGACGGCCTTGTGACGCCGAAGGGGTGCTGGGAGTCGGGACGAGCTTGACAAGTTTTGTGGCGCGCGGAAACATCCCGGTCCACCACGTGGGTAACGCAGCGCCGGGTCTCCCCTTGATGCCGCTCTCGAAACAATTCACCGGGATAGCCGCCGACATGCTAGGCACGTGTGTACGTGTTGTAGTGTGCACATGCTAGCGCCGCGTTGCTAGGCTGCATACGTACGCGGGCAAGTGTGCGGCGTTTAGTGGAATGTTCCCCGTCACTTTTGCGATTGTTGTCCGATCTCAGGAAGCGGTGCGGCGATCACGTTCGTGCGTCGTGGGATTGGGGGTTTAGTAAACATGAGCGCATTCACCGGCTGCTTCGAAAAGCGGTCGCCGAGCTCTGCTACACAGGCGAGTTGCGCTGACAGATGCAGGGTCTGTCCCTTTCCTGTCACCGAGATGGTTTAAGGCGACGACCTCTTGTTGATTGGATACAGAGAGACGGTTGTACGGATGCTTCAGAAAAGCCGGTCATCCGGAGTGGACTGAGATAGGGTGTTCGTATAGGGCAAACGCGAGCTGTATCGCTCCGTATCTCTAGCGCACAATGAGGATGCCTCGTCTGCACTGTACTCCGCACGAAATCGGACGACATGCTCCCGCGCTCTCCAAAAAGCGATGCGCACGACATCAGACGGGTAGAAAAACCAGGACAATTCTGCCAACCGGAAATTAGTCGTGGCCCACGTGGCTACCCGCTGAAGGCGCCGGCAGGGCCGGTCTAGGCCCCCATCGAGTCCATCCATGGGCGGGATACGGAGTACATCCAGCACATCCAGCACATACTACGTACATACCGTACATCCATGCCAACGGGAGCCGAATCCGACAACAGCCCGAGTCGAACGAGCTGGGCAAAAGGAGGGAAGCGTCCACGGGGGGGGGGCGGCTGCGCTAGAAGCGGAGAAGCCAATAGGAGGTCAATTTCCACACGGACTGGCGGGCGCTGGTTGGGCGGCGCGGGCATCGGTCAGGTGGCGTGGCCTTGGACGGCCGGGAGAAAGGCGGTAGAAGAGGCGTCGAAGGCGCCACGGACGCTCCTATGTATAGAGCCCACGGCAGGACGGGCGCCGTTTTCAGGGCGGTCTGCAGCGTCGTCTGCCTGCCGCGCAGCTCCGCAAGCGCCGCACACCCGGCCGGGCGCATGCAGCGCAGTCACAGCTGCCCGGCGGCTCGCACCATGGCGGGCGGAGCACACGGAGCAAAAGCCGCGGGCTTCTCAGGAGAGTCAAAAAAGAACCTGGCAGTTGCGGGACCCGCAGATCATTTCCTGTTCCTGTGGCCTTGCCTTGGCTCTCGGTCTAGATACTGCCCCCGTACATGTAGGTCCCCGGCCGAGGGGGTCGGGCTCGCAACAGTCATCTGCTATGCCGAAGCGGGCCTAGGCGGCGGGTGCAATGGCACCATGGCGGCGCCAGCGGGCTTGCCGGCAGCTGGGTTGGACTTGGGACTCCGCGGCGTGGGCACACACAAGGCTGCAGCCTGCAGCAGGCTGGAAGCGGAGGCCGCCTCAATAAGGAAATCTTGGTTGCTGACTGCGCAGGCGCGCACCACCCGGCGCTGGACAAAGCCAGCCTGGACGGAGCCTGTTACCAAGTCGAGCACGATACGTACCGGCCCGGCTGTCAGTGCCCGAATCGGCCGTCCGACGGGAGGCCTGCTCGTCAGGTAGCGACTGACTTGCCAGTTGCATCACCGGCAGACCGGTCACCATCGTGACCCGCATCTCGTATGTATGGGGTACATGGCATCATCAACGCCCGCCTTGCGCCTAGGTACACACCCACACCGCTTTGTGCAAAAGGGCTCGGGCGCCTAGCGAGCACAAAGGACAGCCTACTACGAGCGTAGTATGCACCTACCTACGTAGCATACGTCGTAGGTATGTACGCACAATAGCCGGGCAGGCTTGGAAATTAGAAGGCCGTGCGCACGACTCGTGCCAGCGCCAGATGAGCGCGGCGGTGCGATCAGCGACGCTGGCGATCTTTCCCCCGTCACGAGCGCCGCCGATGAAACGCGGCGGGACGGCGCCAGGTGTGGGCCGGGGTGAACGATGTGGACGGCGACGACGGGTCTTCTGCGGCGCCCGCCGTGGCTTCCAGCAGACTCCTGGCGCCCGGCTGGTCAGTATGTAGGGCGGCCGCCAGCGGTCATGCACGGCTCAAGGGGCCCCCCTCTCTCCCCTCCTCTCCCCTCCCCTCCCCCTTTCGCGTTCGCCGCTGCCCGGTCCCCCTGCCCGGGCCTCAGCTCACCGCCATGGCCAAGCTCCGCCGCCGGCGCCCGCGCGCGCCATCACACCATGATCCTAGCTCGCCCGCCCGGCTGCCTTGCGAGATGGGATCATGGATGACGCTTGGTGTTGCTCTCCCCTCCCCTGGCTACCTTGCCCTGCCGGGCCTCCCGACGCTACCATAAATACCCTCATATCCTCTCCTCCCCATCCCGCCGGCTTCAATCTACCGCGTTTATCTTCACTTCCCGAAAAAGCTACAAGAGGCCACCGAAGTTACGATTTGCTCGACGGCCCCGCTCTTGCTCTCTTGAAACAAGTACCATACTATTTATTTAATACGTCTTGATCTGCTCCGTCACCCTCCGCAAGCTCAAAACCATCGAGCGACCAGCTACGCCGGCAACAAACCCACTCAAACACTACCTTCGTGTGCATACGTCCCGTCGCTCATCTCTCCAACCAAAATGCCGTCCGCCGCGTCTCTGCCACCTTGCCCGGGCCCGCCGCCGACGCGCCCCCTCCCGCCGGTCCCAAACAAATAAGCCTGTTCCGAGGCTCCTTCGGCGATAAGAGGAGGAAGCTCGCCTCCGCTCCAGCAACGCAGCAATTGCAACCATCCAACCTTTGCCATGGCCGGTCAACAACCTCGAGCACGCCTCCCTCCGCAACCCGGCCGCCTTCCCCTTAGTCATCTCCCTGCTTCCCGGTCTCCCTGTTGTCCACGGCTATCGCGCGCGTTTTCATCCGGCATGACTCCGCATTCACTCACGCACACACATACACATCCTGTTCCCGACGGGCGGAGGCGCCTCTGGGGTGTTCTCCGGCGGCCACGAGGCTGAGCGAAACCAAGGCCAATTGCTGGGCGCGGCATGCTTGCAGCGGCAGTGTCTGATTCTCGATCGATCCATCCCCCGGCGCCGCGGCCGCCTATTGGCCCGGCCGCCCCAGGCTGCCACGTTCTGTCAGCTGTCACGCGTCGGCTAAAGGAGGGGCAGTTGCTGGTGGAAGGGGGGGGGTTGTGTGTGTGCGCGGGCGCGCGTGTGGCTGACCAGCCGCAAGGCGGGCAGCCGCCCCCCTCCTGCTCCCGCCCCTCCTTCCTACCTCCGCCCAACCGCCCCGCTTCTCTGGGTCCTGCCGCCGTCCTGGGCCCCTCGGCCTGCCCGGCGCCCCGGCCTTGCCACACCCGCTCGTCGCCCACGTCTCAGCTACCCTCTGGGCCACAATCACTTCGACGTGTCGGCCGCCGTGCGCGCCATTTGGCCTCGCTGGATAGGAGGGGCGCTGGGGATCCCTGCCGTCCAGCTTGCTCAGCATCCACTCATCCCTCCCCGCTCTTCGATTTGGTCATTGTCGAAGGTTTTGATCCGTCGTTATTCCTTTTCCCGCCTCCGCACTCCACTTCGCCAGTCATCGTCATGCCTCACCACCATCCCGCCGCCCTAACCCTCTTAGCGTGGCTCGGCCCTGTCGCCCGCTGGCCGGGCGCCGAAGACCGAGCGCAATGCTTTTGCAATTGTTCTTTCCGCCCATTTCCCGTTGCTTGTTGCAGAGTTCGCCTTGGGCCCCATCGGCATCACCCTAAACCTTTGTAGTACATGTTGCTTGCGCGTGAGCTTTGCTTGCTTCCTCGCCTTAGTCCGCTTCGTGTTTCGCTCTTGTTCACTCCCATCTGCATTAGCGGCGCGCGAAGGGCTGGGATTAGAGAGCGAGGAATTGCTCCATTGGACGAGGGAAACTACTGATGGTTGCCTAGACGTGCGTGGGATTTTGCACATGGCGTTCTCTGATTTTCCATCCATTTCTTTCTTCGTTCACGGATTACATTTTGTACAGGAATACCCAATATCGTCTACTTTTGCGAGCCTGATGCGCCTTTCACAAGGCGCCATTGAAGCATCGCATCGGTCGCATTTGAACGACCGTCATGATTACGCGCAAACACGTACTCCTCAAGGATCATCAATATATAATCATAATCGGCATCGTGCAGCATATTTTTTATCTTTACCTCCTGCCGCCTGCGAAAATTCACCTGCAATGCCATGTGCTGATCACCATTTCGTGAATCTCTAACCCACGCGATCTTTCCCCGGCTCCACTGAACCTGATCCGCAGGAAATGATCGGCGATCTTGCGCAAGCACGAGGGAAAAGGTAAGACAGGCGCGTCAATCATTTACTCTTCTTCCCTTTTTCCCATCTCCACAGACGCCATTGTCCGATGGTCCCTGAACCGGATTGCTCCACCATCGACGCTCGACGGTCGTCGGCCCCCGCCACAAGCGCCGACTTTTAAGGCGGTCTTGGTTTGGCCGGGAAATTCCAACAGACCGTCTCCAATATACTGCCATCCCTTCCCTTTGGCCCCTGGCTCACCCGGGAATTCCCACCTCGTCCCGCCTTAGCCGGCCGTGACCGGACGGCGACGTCATAGACCGGTTCCCTCACCGCCGACTGCACACTTAGGTACCTAGTATCTAGTCCCCGTGACCCAGGGGGTCGGCGTGTGCGGGAAAAAGGTCTTGAGACATCGATAGCAGGTCAAATGATGCGGTGGTTGGTGTGTTTCGCGTGCCCGGGATTGTCCCAGGTCGTTCGGTCGGGCGCAACATGTTTGGTTGGTTCCTGATTGTGCCTGATGTGGCGCCGTTGGTCTCTAGCACTGCGCAACACACCCAACACTCCACCAATCCGAGTCCAACATGGACGTATGCACCCGCCCCATCTATGTCTAGGATTCCTCTGTCTACAGCGGGGGGATGAAAGAGGAGGATATCATGCCGCATTTCCGTCCTTTTTTTTTCTTTTTTTTTTTTTTTTTTTCAAACCTCGGAGGCAGGATGAGAAAACAGCCGGACAGCAATGAGTGGCATGTTGACCCACCGGGATCAGACGGGCCAAATCCTGCTGCCCAGAAAAGCACAAATATAGAGTGCCTCCACATGCTAAGGCTGTTGGTGACGACCCCCACGCTGCTGCACCACCGCACGGCGCGCGGCAAGGTGGTGCAAAATGCGAACAGTGAGGGGCAGTGCGCGTACAATACATAGACCGTGTGGAGCTGGGAAGCACTGCCGTTCGCCCTACCTACAGCCCTGCCCCTGCCCCTGTCCCCGGTTCCTTTCCGGACAATTCCCCACTCGTTCCAAGATCTCGCTCACTCGCTCACTCACCTCACAGTCCACCAGGCACGGGCTCACGCGCCAGGCGCGCAAAATGGAAGAACAAAAAGAAGGCCGGAAAATGGCCCCGCCAGAAAGAAAAGCTGTCCGAGACGCGGAACACCCGCCCGCCTGCCCGCCCCCCTCCCACCCCAGCCGCCCACGGAGGCGCCTTACCTCAGCACACCATCCCGCCCGGCCGTCCCATCCATCCTGTCACCGGCAGGCAGGTTTAGGCCCCGCACCGCACCGCGCCGCGCCGCGACACCGCGGCCGCCGCTTTGGAACCCTCCGTCCTCCCGTCCCAGTTCCGCCGTCTAGGTACATACACATACCCCCCCTCCCACACCCCCAGGTGCCTTGCCGTTCAGCCCCGATTCCGCACGACCACCACACCACCATTCTGAAGCGCTTTCCGCTCCCCCTCCTTGGCGACCCCCGCCCCAACCCAACGGGTGCGCGCCGGGCGCCGGAAGGCGCGTGCCTACCCCTCCTCCTCTGTTCCCTTGGGGTGACCGGGCCGCGACTGTGTGGTACCTACGGGAGGACCGGCGGCGGCATGTCAGACGGGGCGGGGCAGGCGGGTGTGGGTGCGGGTTGGATTTGTCACACGGGCGGGGTGGGCGGGCGAGGGAGGGTGGTTGTGTGACTACCCAGGTGCTTGCTACCTTTTTTTCACTCCACGGTTTCTAGGGCTCTGGTTGCTTGTCTAGATGTCTGCATGAGGGAATTACTAGGAGAAGGAAAAGAAAAGCAGGTATTGGATTTCTTTTTTTAAAGAAGATGATCATGATCATGATGAAAATTTTTTTCTTTGCGCCTTTTCGCCCTTTCAGGTTGCTTTTCTTCGGCGGGCGCCTGCCCGGTCGGTGGGTTCACTTTCACTTCTGATTAGCTGGCGGGTTGACTCACTCACCGGCGGCTCCCAATTCCCGGCGTCAGCAGACCGCGCTGCCTGGCGGAAATGGGAAGCTGGGATGCTTCTCGCAGGAGAGGGTTTTCTTTTTTAGGGCCAGAGGAAAGGGCCGAAGAAACAACGTGCGTGATGAGGACCGAGCAATGGGTGGTTTTGAGTCAAGCACGAGCACTCCGTACGAAATGCCCTAGTTTGCCGGACCGGGTTCGGCAGTGGACGGCATCAGGTGGTCTGAATGGAGTGCCCCCGTTGGTCGGTTGGTCGCTCTCGCTTTTCGTGGGCCGAGGTCTCGCTGATGTGATGGTTCATGGATTTCAACCTGGTAAGCGCCCTCTCGGCCGGGCCGGATCTCGCGCCGCCATGCAGCTTGCTGCGGCCTTGCCGCGCGACCCCGGACTGATGCGGGCGGGGCCCTCGTATCAGAGAGAGTTCCATGCTGGACGGCGGGAACGGAAGTAAGGTTCGACGATAACGGCGGGAACAGGGACCGGGCGGAAGCCACCTCAGTCCTCATCTGCTACTAAGGTGCTACGCACTTTAGTGCTCGGCTACGTAGTGATGATATCTACGACCTCTTTCAGCTTAGCTCTGCGTAGCGAGAAGTAGCTGACTTGAATTAGGTACAGAAGCGTGTAGCTTTGCCTACGAATTACTCACGCGTGGAGTAAACCAGGATGCCAGCTCGTTCATATAGTTGCGAAAGGACCATTTGCTTCGATTATTGACCTCACTAGCGCACAACCAATGTCTACAGGTCGCCAGAGGCGATGCTCGATGTCGATTGGAGCTACGAGAACGATCCTGATGGCAAAAAATCCTGGACCCGTGCTCTACTTGAGCAAGGGAAACGGAGAGACGAATTTTTTACAGATGGTACATGCTACTCCGCATTCAAGAGTGTTCCAGCTCGCTACTACCATTCTAATGTGTCGACCAAGGCAATGGAAGGCCGACGTGGGAGTACGACTAACTGCCTTGGGGCAATCGGAGGAGTTTCCTAAGGGAGTGGATAAAGACCTATTTTTGAAATTCATGAGAGGGATGTTACAGTGGTGGCCGGAGGATGGGAAGACGGTGAGGCCATTGCCTGAAGATCCGTAACTTAACGACCAATGAAATCAATTCTAGAATTCAAGGATAATATTACCAACGAGCCCGCCAATCAGCGTGACACTGAGGATCAGCAAGACCAGGCTAGCTATTCAGCGGTAGTCTGACACCGAATATAGCCATGAAAGCGTCTGCGAATCGACATCCACGATACACCCCTCTCGAACCAGGCCGGGCAATTCCAAATTCTGACTATTGGAATTCTAGCCTTAGTGAAGTATCAAACGGCGGGCATTGGCGATTCAGAAAGCTGTAGGGTTGTATTGGAAGCAGAGGCTGTTCGTACCCTTGTCACCAAACACTTATTGAAGCTCTAAATTCCTCGTACTTCGACGAATGGTTTTCTACAGCATAGAATGTACGTATCCTCGATTCAAAGCTGCTGCCTACCGACTTCGTAAAGACTACTACCGTGTTCTACAGATGCAGTTTCCCAAAGATCACTTGCAAAGGCACCCAGCGGGACATTTACGTTAAAGAAGCCGCCCGACGTCCCTCATATCGTCAAGGAAGCAGGTAAATGTGTTCTTAGCGAAGGGCGACTAGCCGCCTCTGCTCAGCTTCTGGGGCCTGGCGACGTTAGGCCACAACTCGGCGCATGCGGATTTCGGCACCTTGACTTTCCCCTTTCAAGATCGAGTCGACGGTCTCGACATAGCCGATGATGCTTGCACAGATACGGAGAAAGTGAACCGGGGACGGAACACACTGTTGGGCTGGGCCGGCCGGCCGCCGCCCCGTACTCTATCCTCCGCACCGTTGATTGGCGTTACGTCGTTTGCGCCCCGCGCGGTCGACGCAGACTTCTGGACTGCCTACGTATTTGGTTGCAGCTGATTGGTGATTACCTACCGCCGCCCGCCGCTCGCCGCCCGAATATGCGTGTTCATGTGTGCTTGCATATCTCGTGTATGTGCGCGCTCTTGGCTTAGACAGCGATGCGGGGACCGGTGTTGAGTGAGATAAGCGGAGTGGGGCACCGTTCGCAGCGGTTCGCATTGGATGACCGGGATGAGTCGCTCACGGTTATAACCGGCGACGCTTGCAAGGCTATGGTGCGCAATGCCCTGGTGTATCTTCGTGGAACATCTAGGCGTTCGAACCCCTCGCAGAACGAAGCGATTCTGCGATATTATCTTTGATAAGTAGGTTAGTCCAAGAATCAACTAGATGTCTAGCTGAATGCAAGTCATAGCAAATTTGGTTGATAGTTTGTTCAATAACAAAGGGACTGCTAATTGGTGGATAGAGGACGCAAGTGCTAATGTACGTATAAAGTCTGGATTATCTTTGATCACTAGGCTGTTCCGTCACTAGGCTGTTCCGTCAGTGTCCAACGCTAATCACAACAGCAGCAGAAGAGGAGACAGTGAATTAACCTATAACCGGAATTGAATTCAGATATATAGACAATTAGACTACATGTGGTGTGCCCCTACGACGGCCAAAGAGACTCGTCATCCGTGATATTACACCAGACTGTTACCTTCAAACACAATTTGACATTACCACTTTCTTCTAGGCAATTTGAAGTCCACTACCCGAAATCAGCCACAGATAACCACATCGGACGCCCTTTAATCACAATTCCCCATCCAAATATCCGTTTCCATTCACAGCCTTGTCGTCAGCAAATTCCCAACTCTGGACACCGGCAAACGAACCCTCCGCGCTCTCGGACTTGCCACCTCCAAAGCCCTTTGCTTGCCACTTCTCGGTACCTTCTACATCGTTCCATTGGAACCTACGGAACAAGTCCGCGTTGAGCCGCTCGTACTCGGCATATGGCTTCGGCCACGAACCAAGGCGTTGGAACGCAAACTTGAGAAGGAAGAAATGCATCTTTGCCACGTCGCTCAAGTCAACGTTCTCAGATTGGTCGTGGTCACTGTGGACACTGACGCCATGCTCGGCAAGGAGTGCCGCGGCGGTATCGAGTTCGTCGTCGTCGTCGGCGCCGGTGCCTTCGTTGACAAGCAGCCGCAGCATCTCCTCGTGGACGAGCAGGGCCTTCTTGAAGTACTCGTTGGCCAGCTCCGGAGCCTTGTTCTTCTGGTACGACTGGCCGGTGCTCGTGTACAGCTGCGCGAGCAGCAGGTTGGTCTCTAGCGTGATTGGATGGCAAGCGCCATGCACCCGACGCATGTTGTAGGCGATGTCCTCGCAGAGACGCAAGGCCTTGATGGGATGACCGGCGAGATAGCGGGCACAGATCAGCCGGCGGCCGAGGTTGAGCAGCACCTGCGAAGGCCAAGAACGTTGCGCATCGCGCGTATTCCAAAGGGTCGTGAGAAGCCACTGCGAGTCGTTAGCAAGGATATCGTGCGGAGATTGGAGGTGATGGGTCTTACCTCAAGTGTTTCGTAGTCTTCCTGCTGGCCCAGCAAGACTGCAAGTTGGTTCAATTCCTTCAATTGCACCTGGGCAAAGTTGATCTTGAGGCGCTTGCATATCCCGAAGATCTCCTTGACAATCTTATTTGAGAGCTGAAGCATCTTGGACCGGAGGTTCTTGTCCGGACACGGCGCAGCCAACAGAGACGCCAGTTTGAATCCGTGACTGATCGCGTTCGGACCGCCGTAACCATCATGCTGGATCGCAAAAGCGAACGCCCAACCGGCGATCTCGTAAGCCTCCACAAACTTGTTCGTTTTGATGAGAGTGTGGAGCTTGTCGTTGGAAGCGAGGATCACTGAGCGGACGAAACTCTTGCTCTTCTTGCGACCCAAATGCTCCATGATTGCAACGATGAAGATGCGAGGTGAGTCCTTGCTCTGGACCTCGAGCTTTGCGCAGTCGCGCTTCACGAATAGGCCGACCACCTCATCTTCGAGAGTGGCGACCAAATCGTGTCGCTTCTTGCTAATGAGGAACCAGCGAAGGGGGCTAGCGGCCAGCAAGATCTTGCTCAGGTCTTCGTTGGCCTTCATCAAGCTCCGGAAGTTCTCGTAGTACAGTGCTTCGGCGATGGTGTCGGCCATGATTTGCGAAAACGAAAGCGCTAGGTCCGTACGGATGTGGTATTCAAGAGCGGCGATGAAAGCGAGAGACGCCCTGCCACAAGTGGTGACGTTAAACGAAAACTTGGACGCATTGCGAGAATCCTTCGCGATGATCTGGCGATGCAGTTCTGCAACGAGTTCAGTGCAGCGTTGCACCTGCTCGCAGACCTTGAAGGATTCGGCAATCGACAACGCGCTTTCAAACATCTTCTGAGACGAACGCTCCTTGGAACTGATTTCTACCACAGCCTGCGTCAATTCTTTCACGGCGAGTTCGGTCTTCTGTTGCTTGCAATAGAGCAAGGAGAGCTCCCGCAGCTGGCTGAGTGTTGTTTCATGAGTGTATCCGTACTTTGATCTGACCTCAGAATACTGCTCAATGTAGATGGCTGTGGCACGCTCAACGGTCTCAGACTTGACTTTGGTTGAGGAATGAGACATGATCTGCTTGGTATAGAGCCGCGACAACGTTTGCTTGACCTCGGAAGTGCTCTCTGTCTTGGAAACTTCCTCGTATAACGAGATGGCCTGGGTTGTGTGCTGTTCGCTCATTTGACAGACTTGAGCCAACGCCAGGGTCGCCTGTGCCGTGATCGAGGAAGTGGCCCCAAAGACGGAGCTACATGTCTCGCGGTACTTGGAAGTAACAGCATGAAGGGACTCCCAACTGGCCCTCGTCTCTTCGAGGCATTGGAAGTAACGCTCGTACGTTGTCTTCACGAACTCAACGCTGCTGAATTGCTTGTATTCCTTGCTCTTCTGGATGAAGGTATTCCAGAGCACGTCGAAAACGACGACAGCTTCGGGATACCTTCCATCCTCCCAGTAGGCGTTGGAGACGATCACGATGGCTTCCATGGCGTCAGCATGGCAGAGCTTTGAGTCCCTGTTCAAGCTGGAGACGATCTGCTGATAGTATTCCAGCCAGTAAGTGTGCTTCCTCGCGTGGATCCGGCATCGTGATCCCAGTTCATAGAGTGTCTGGATGGTAGTCTGGTGGCTCAGCCCCAACTTGGTCCGGTACACTACGAGAACTTCCTGGAGGACGCCAATTGCCTTGTCGGGGTACCCATGCTTGTCATAGAAGTTCAACAGAAGCAACTTGACCTTGTCGACCAGAGTGATGTTGATATTTGCCGAGACCAAAACGGCCTGGAACAGCCGAACGTAAACATCTTCGGCCTTCTCGATCTGGCGTTGCTGCAGGTAACATTCGGCGAAGCACTCGATGAGCTCAATCGACTCCTGCAAGAATTCTGAGGTTAACCTGACGTCGTGAATTGACGTGGAGAGAAATGAGCTCCAGGTCCTGGATACTGTGGTCTTGACAATGTCGATTGCCTCCGACCATTTCTTCTGCTCCATATACTGAACTGTCAACTTCTTTGAGAGATTCATGGTCTTTGAGTCGACCGACTTCGACGTATTGGTGATCATGGACTTGAAAACATCTTGAAAGACGGATTCAGAAACTGTGCTTGTCGTTTCCGTGGAGCTTTGTTTGACAACCTCTGTCGCCGTGATTGTAATCTGATAATATGTAAGTATATATATCTCTTTGGCACAGCTAAAAATCTCACCTCTTCCTGAATTGACGTGAACGAATGAGACTCTTCCTTGCGGACATTCTTGTAGTATGAACTGGCGCGTTTGAAGATTGACAGTGCGACAGTCTGCTGGCCTACGGTCCTCATGACCTTCGCGACCTCGGTCAGTTGAGAAATTATGCTTTCCGAATATGAGATCTCGTGGTGCTCATATTCCTGCCAAATGCAAGAAAGGATACTAGAAGCCTCGAATTCTCGCTTCTGGGACTTCAGGAACGACGAGTAAGCAATGGCCGTTTCGATGTTCTTTTCGTGCCATTCGACCGAGCGGACCGTACGGCAATAGGTGGAGACCTGCTGCCAGAGTTCCACGTAAGTCTGTTCAGCGCTGACAATTTCACCTCGCGAGAAGTATTCTTGAGCCTTTTGGAGCATTGCTGAAATGTGAGCGATGTCAATGACGTCGACGGCCTCCTCTTCCTCTTCGTCGAAGAACAGAGAATCTTGGTAGGTCTCAACATTCTGCTCATCCTTTCCTTTCCCGAGAACGATGTGCAGATGCCTCGAAGTGCCCCGGGCCTCTTTGGAGTGCCTGCCATACTGTTTGACAGTCGCCTCATAAATGATCTGATATTGCTTGGCAGCGAGTTTGTCCTCGTGGATGTAGGCGTACAGCTCAGCCAGTCGGGTTCGTGTCTCAATCACAATTTCGGAGCTGGTACCATATTGCCGCTCGTAAGCAGTGATGAGGATGATGAGCACCTCTTCACGATGGTTCATAATCTCCGTCCGCGATTGCGTCATCATCGTACTGGTGATGGCGAGGAAACGATTGGCGCATTCCACTGTTAGTGGATGAAAGCCACTTAGGACAGCGCGGCAGATCATGGTGCATGAATAGTAGCATTGACTGGCTTCGGTAGGGCGAGAGAGCCGCTCGTAGTAGGTAGCGCAGATGATGTACGTTTGAAGGACCACAGGATGAGTTTCCGTAAAGATCTGGCTCCGGAGACGGCCTACAAGGATGTGGAGTTCCAGCGCCTGAGACGTGGGTAGTTGAGCATTCCAGCAGTGCTTTTCGAGAATAGGCAGTGTCGTAGAGTCCGGAAAGACTTTTTGGATTTCTCGAGCGATTTTGACCTCACCGGATGAAGCCGGGGCGCTTCCGGACTTTTTCCAGTGGAAAGTCCAGTACCGAACTACGTATTCGAGAAGAAAGTGCTGATGGAAGAGGCGATCGACAGACGCCTGGTCCAGGTCGTCAAGCATTGGTTCCCGATTGTCTCGGATGATCGACCTCGCGTATGTAAGAGCCCTCAAGAGCATATCCATTTGCCTGTCCTTGATTGGCATTTGCAATTTGCTCTGACCAATTAGGGTCTCCAGTGAGCTACTGATGGCCCGGTGCTTGAGTCGCACAATGTTCTCGTGAAACGACAGAATCGGGCTCATGCTTTGAAGAGTCTGGTGGATATCAATCCCTTTGTCAACAACAGATCCACTCTGCGTGTCGATGGAAAACAAAGTCGCCATCTCAGACATGGTGAATGGTCGCTCAGCTGCAAGCAGCCAGGAGAGAGCGAATTTAGCCTCCGTTGATTGGTCGGATGACATGACCAATCGTAAAGTGAGGTCTTGAACGGAAGGCCGGGAGTTTTCTAAACTGTCAACCATCTTCGCAAAGCTCTCCGGCGACTTTTCGTTCATGAGAAGTTCGCAAGAGAGGTGGACCCATAAGAACGATCCCTGAGAAGATTGGATGATGCGATTAAGTAGGTGCTCCTGCTCCGGACCGGGCTTCGTGTAGAAATGGCGGCTGTGTCGCAAGTAGTTCATAGCGACCGCGTGGATATCGTCGCGAACATCGTTGGGCGTAATAGTCAGTTGAGTGCCATGCATTTTGGCTGGCATCGATACCGATTCGGAGAGAGCAAGCAACTTGACACGTTTGCCTTCGACAACGACGTGGGCCAACTTATCGAGCAATGCCTGGGCTTCAGACTGCCCACCCGTGATTTCGTCCAAGCCATCGACTACGATGAGCAAGTCGTTCGCGTTCTCAAGCGGATGCTTAAGGGTATCCGCAAAAGCTTCCCACAAGTAATTATCATAGCTCCTCGCATCAGAAGCGTGCATGCAACGCTCGTACGCCTCAGAAAGTGCGTGATAGATGCGCATGTTGCCAACACGAAGGCTGAGCAGTTGGTACAATAGGGATTTGACCACATTGGAGGGGGTTGCCTGAGACTGAATCGCGGAACCTAATGACATATTAATTTTGACTTCCTAGAGACTCAAGACGGTATATTAACATAGGAGGGCGGATACTTACTGATGGAACAGAATAAGGTGGAGAAGGTCTTCCGACCTAGAGGCCGCTGGAGTCTTTCAACAATAGATGAAGCCAAAACAGTTTTTCCGGATCCCATTGGGCCATTCAGAAGCATGAAAGCATCGTTGCTTTGGACGAATTTGGAAAGAGGCTTTTGAAACCAGAGGCAAGTAAACTCAGCCTGTTGATCCATAAAAGTCGTGTGATCACGGCCCAAAGTGGCAAGTACGCGATCCTGAGGAGCAAGCCAAGCCCTCAATGATTTGACATCGAGAACTATTGCCATACTTAGTAAGACTAGTTGTGGCATTGTGTTTAGGATTCGGCAATACCTTCTTCAGTATCAAGACCGTCGCTCTGGATTTGATGGGTCCAAATGGCCTCCGCCACACCGGCTTGCCGAGAATTAAGGCTCTCGATCGTGTCACCAAACACTTCGTACATATCCAAGCTCACAGAGGTGGACATCATGCCTAAAATATTGTCAATGCGAAGTGTTTCCAAATAGTATTCGGTACTCTTACCGTGAACTGCCTTGTAAAAGCGAATTGCGACCGAAGTAACCAATGTGAGGAGATCGGTATACATCATACACAACTGCTCCTTCGTTTCGGAGGAGACAGCAAAGAGCTCCGACCGACTCAAAAGCGATGAAATCGCCAAAGAATGTTTGTAGAAGATCCCGAAGGCCTTGTCTAAGGCTTCCGAATTCTCGTGGCCAAGCTATTTTGCTGTTAATCTCAAATCGTCTATGAACGAAAAGGATGAGTACTCACTTCAAGAAGCAGCTTCGCGTGACCGAAGCCTAACTCAGCTGCGGCACTGCTGTCGAGCGCGAAGTTTTGAATGGCCATGTCGAAGTTGTGCAATTGCTCAGCGAAATATAGTGCACGAATCAACACCCTGTCCCAGCGGCTGCCCTTGTGAGGCAAGGTCGCCAAACGCTCCGATCGAATCCATTCGATAAGGTTGATGAATGTCGTATTGGATGCGCCCTGGATGACACCGGCACCGAGCTCCGCCATGCTCCGTTTCTTGAGTGCCGCGACGGTGTCTTGCACGAAGCCAATCTTGTGACTTTCGCTGAAGTAACTGAGGCGTCCGAGTTGATTGAGCGAGCTCACTCTGGTGCTGTTCCTGGCCGAATGGTTTGCCTTGTACGGGATCCCCGAACGAGGAGTTTCTGGGGGGCTAGCGAAACCATTCAACCCATTAGAGGTGAGTCCCTTCATTGTTAGGTTGGGTACAGGTTTGACCGCTTCTGTCGCCATCGTTTGAGGTTCACTGGGGGAGGTGTTTTTCGGTGAATTTGCTAAGTTCGAACTGTTGGATGGTGTGGTGCTAAGCTGTTCTGCCAGTATATGAGCCCGAGTCTCTAGAAGGTCATGCAGAGCGACAAACCAGGGGATTTGGAACTACGCCTTAGCTTGCGGAAGATGTTTTGAAGACACATACAACAAGGAAGGCAACTGCCCAAGTGTCCCATCCGACTATCTTGTGGGATCAAGGATATAGCTCAAGGCAGATTTATCAGCTAGAACCCCTCATGATTTGCAAACAAAACAGGATTCCCGAGGCAACTCTCGATCAGCAAGGCCGAAATATGGATGATCATTGAGGCGTTCAGCTGTGAGCTGAATGGCCGCAACGGTATCGTCGCCGAGTCGTGGTGATGGGGTGCCATTGGCTACTTCTGAGTTCCGACCACTTTGCGGGTCCATGGCGCTGTGTCAAATCCAGACGATGTTTAAAGGGGGTTAGTTTTCTGGTCCCGGAGTCGATCAGGTATATGTTCATCCAGTCGGAAAGGTCTTCACTAATGCATGTCTGAAAGCCAGTTGGGTATGTCCGCAGCCCGTGCAGAGAAATCCCCGCTCCGATCTGCTGCTCACTTTCGCGCTACATCGAGCTCCAGTCCGGAAGAGGAATCTTTGTGGTGGCTGGAAGCGACGTCGTCCCGGTAGCCCGCTAGTGATGTGCAATGCGTCCTAGCGCGATCGTTGATCGCGTTTAGCGGACGAGGCTATTGGCGCAATAGGGTATGGGATACAGCTCCGGAGCGATGCGGCCTCCCGTGCGCCAAACCCTGAAGAGATTTCCTCTTCCGCCCGCAACTAGCCAAATGCGGGCTGCCTGATCCGGAGATGGCCGCCTGCAGTGAGCTGGCCGTACTCATTTGTTGTGCGCTTGCCTTGATCGGCAGCGAGCTGGCGTCAGCGCAAATTTTCGGCGACGCGATGTGGGCTGGTCAGGCAGCCACTGTATGCCTCAATGGTTTAGCGAATGGCTGCGCCTTTAGCACGGCTGCACCATCGCGTGTAGAGCATTCAATGTTGAAAAGATGCATAATGGTGCAGGCGGGCGAATTGAGGGCACTAAATTAGCGATGGTGGCGGCGTTCCCGTTGAGCGTTGAGCGTGTCGACGGGAGTGGGTTCTCGCCTGATACGGCCCGATTGGATGTGTCTTGAATTGAGGTTGGAGCGCCAAAGGGAAACGCCATGCACACCTAGCTCTGGTGCAGCTCATAATAATTAGTGGCTAGAAGTGGGGAAAAGAGTCTTGTACAGAGTATGCAGTTGGTGCGCTGCCGTCGTCGCGTAGATTATATACTGAGTAAGGAATAGACTACACGTTACGTTGTCCAATCATGGGGATGCATCCGATGCGATTAAATGACGAAGAAGCCTTTAAAAACTTGTTTTTATCGATGAATTGAAACTGAGGGAGGTACTAAGTGGTGCCAATAATTCAATTAAAATTATTCAAACTGCCTAGTATCAGTAAATTTTTGTTATGTTGCACCATCATAGTTCACACATCTTAGGCTCCCCAGCCATTAGATTATTATGAGATTCAATGTGGAGTTTGTCTCCTGATTCCCATCAACAGTCCCGCCAGCCATGGCGACGCCACCACTCAGCCATCCAGCCGCAGCACGTTTCTTTGCGGCTTCTCCGTATGCACGGAGACCTTCAGCTCGGCCACTCGCGGTATTTAACATAACTTTGCATGGGATTCTGCAACTAGGCCGTTTTAGATCCGGCAGCCGTTCACCTGCAGCTTGCGTGTGCGTGTGGCATTGTACCTACGCAGTAGACACTGCTTTGTACGCATGGACCAACATTAAATTCACTTATGCGTACTCTAGAGCGCTAGAATGCCCTTTTCCCTTCCACCTTTGAAGTCAAAATCACTGCCTGATACTTTGGTCCTCAGTGCACTTTGTGTCATTCGCACGCTGAGGCATGCTCCTCAAAATATTGTAGTAACTAGATAGACTAGCTGTTCGAGTCTAGTCCTACATAAAATACAAGCTCAGGTTGGTTCTACACTATATACATTGGTATTGAGTAGACGTACATAAAATCTTTGTTACACTAACTTCCGTTGATTTCGTGCACCACATCATAGCACCTTCCACAAAGCTCCTCCTTCTGTGCCGCCATATACCTCCAACATCTGGGGCACTTTTCGTTCTTTGGCGGGCCTAAAAGAAGCCGCACACCATTCCCAAGCAAACTGATCGTCTTCTCTGCCCATACAGTGACATCACCAAGCGTAGAATCTCTTTCGCCTAGTATTTCCACATTTGACACGACCAGCAGCCCCATTAACTCACTTTGCACATCTTTGCCGAAAATATGCCGCGAAAACCCATCATTCCTCACCAAGTTTTGCGGCACGAACAGCCAGAGTTCAGACTCCAAACTGCTTCCCATTGATCCCTCCGCGCGCGCTTTTTCCTGCAAGCCTTTGACCTCGCTATGCAGCGCAAGCAGCGTATCGATTTTGCAGTCCATCTCTTTTCTCTCTCGCTCGTCCGCGCCTGTCTTAAAAGGTGACCACACACGACGCGCGGGGTGTTCCATTGCCTCCTTCACCTGTGTAGGCATGAAATCCCACACTTCTTCCACAAGCAGCGGCGTAACGGGTGCTAGCATTGATAGTAGTTCGGACAGGACATGATAAAGAACGACTTGGGCGGAGCGGCGGTCGGCCGCAGCGCCGGCGTAGAGCCGATCCTTGAGCGTTTCAAAGTAAACTGCTGACAGCGAGTGCGAGATGAATTTGTTTAAATGTGCGACTGCCTTGAAAGTCTCGTGGGCACAGTAGGCAGTGTGAACAGCGGTAGAGGTCTGAGCGAGCTGATGTAAAGCAATGCGATCGGCAAGAGTGAGGGCGTGTTCGCGCGAAATGTAGGGGCGCTGATCGGAGGACGTGAACTTGAAATCAGACAATACGCCCAAGAGCCATTTGAATGTCACACGGTATTTCTGCAGGCTTGAGTTGATAGATTGCAGAATTGGCTGTCCAATGACAACATCTTTGGTGTAATCGCTGTTTGCGACCCACAGACGAAGCGCGTCGGATCCCATTGAGTCGTACGTGGGCTTCTCGTCGACATTTTGAGCTTTGCATTTCAGCTTCTTCCGTTTGAGAGGTGGAAGAAGGCTTCCGGAAGTGATTTGCTCTGGCGAAATGACATTGCCTAGAGACTTGCTCATCTTGCGGCCGTCTTGATCCAGCGTAAATCCATGGGTAATCAATGTCCTGAAAGGAGCCATTGGTGGAACAGAATTCCCTTTTTTAATAGATTGGTGTGCGATGTGAGTAAGAAGGGACGATTGGAACCATCCACGGTGTTGATCAGTGCCTTCGAGATAGACATCTGCCAGTGGCTGATCCGCGGACCGTTTGGGTAAAAGCGTCCAGCTCGTTCCACTATCGAACCATACATCCATAGTGTCCCTACCACGGATAAAGTTGCCACTTAGATTGGGCGGAATCCAGGCCGGGTCATTTTTTGGATTAGTCCACCACGCATCAATTCCTCTCTCCTGGAAAACCTTGATAATGTGATCAATAGTTTCGCCAGTCATGATTGCCTCAACAACCTTGCCAGAGTCATCCACGCGGTACAAAGCTGGGATTGGGACGCCCCAAGCTCGTTGACGAGAGACACACCACTGACTCCGGCCCAATACAAAATTCTCTAGGCGTGTCTTGCCACTATCTGGGACGAACTGCACGGATTGTAGTGCTTCAAGTGACATATTCTGAATGCTACCAACATCCGCAAACCATTGCTCTGTTGCACGGATAATGACAGGTTTCTTGGTCCTCCAATCAATAGGATACTTGTGCTTGAACTGGTGGCTTGCCAGTACGAGGCTGGTATCAGCATCGTCAAACTTCGCCGAATTTTCGAGGAAATCGAGTATAGCTTTGGTTCCTTCACCTTGGACCGGGAAGCCTTCGATCCGTTTCGATAGCTTCGAAGGTAATCCTTGACTAGTAAAGCGGCCATGGTCGTCGACTGGAGCAATTGCCGCGATTCCAAGATCTTTACACACATTATAGTCATCCATCCCATGACCCGGTGCAAGATGAACCAAGCCAGTCCCCGAAGATTCGGAAACAAAATCTGCATGAAGGATAGGCATACCACTCAACTGACGGAGTGGGTTGAGATACGACAATCCATTGGTGAGGTCCGAACCGCAAAGAGTCTCGCCCACTACTTCCAACGGGTTCGACGGGAAAAAGGATTGAAGATGCTCCAAGCGCGATTCGGCCACGATGAGCCTTCCATTGGAAGGTGATTGAGGATCCTTTATAACGGCATACTTGAGAGCACGATTGACCGCAATAGCCTGGTTTGCGGGAAGTGTCCAAGGAGTTGTAGTCCATATCAGAAGACTGACCTTGTGATCAGATATATCAAAGGTCCTTTTAAGGGCTTCTGAGTATTCAAGCAAGGGAAACTTGATAAACACAGCCGGCGAGATATGGTTTTCATCGTATTCGAGCTCTGCCTCAGCAAGTGCGGTGCCGGATGAGGGAGACCAGTACACAGGCTTGTTTTGACGATATATTAGTCCTGGAAATATTCAGTATGCTGTCCGAAGCCATCTATTACGGAACAAATATGCCAAAAGCCCACCTCTCTCGACCATTTCCTTAAAGATGGCTAGCTGCCGCATCTCAAAGTCTTTGTCCAACGTCTTGTAAGCATTGTTCCAGTCACCCATGACAGCCCATTCGCGAAATCCTTTCATTTGCTCTTTGATTGCCCTCATAGCAAGCTTCCTGGCCTTATTTCGGACAACCACAGCTGCTTCCGTAGTCTCGTTCGATGTTGGTCCATTTTGGCCGATGTTGCTTCCAGTTTCCGTGCTGTTTTCTTGGAGCGCTTTGAGCTCAATGGGAAGCCCATGGCAATCCCACCCCGGCACGTAATGTACCCTCTTTCCGCGACTCAGCTGGAATCGGCAAACGATATCCTTTAGAATCTTGTTCAAGGCATGCCCGACATGCAGACTTCCATTCGCATACGGCGGTCCATCGTGGAGGACAAAGTCTCCGTCCACGTTCCGTCCATCCTTCCCTGACTGTGTGCTCAAGAGCTCAGGTGCCGGCCGATGTGCGCGTTGCCATTGGTATAGCTCATCGGTGCATCGCTTTACGTACTTGTCGGCGTTGGACGGTCGGGCTGGGAAAGATGATTTTGGGAGGCGCAACGTCGAGGCATATGAGGCAAACAGTGCACGGGTGGGGCGCACCATCGCCCTTTCAACGCATTACAACTCGGAAGGGGGCGGAGTGTGAGTTGGGGTGGTGCGTTGATGGACTTCGCGTGTGAAACTTTCTCCTGGCCCAGCCGATGGGATGACGCGCGACTGGGATTCGCGAAGCTGGCCGTATTACATAAGGTTATGCATGAGTCAAGCCGAAAACATTCCACGAGTCACTTAAAGACAATACCTGTACGGAGTATGGAATATGTATTTCTATAAAAATATTTCCAAAAAGAAAAGCAATCCACTCAAAAATCTCTGCATAATTTTAGGAATTACATAGTTAATGCCAATAAAAGCATTTACAGAAGCTGGCTAGAATGAACTGCCAAGAAGAACCCCCACGGCTCTCAAAGATAGGCCTTTAACGCCTTAACAATGTGCCCTGTGAGCACGGTAGCACAAGCTTAGAGTTATTTATCGTATCTAGATTTAAATCAGAAGTCAGTTCGTGCATATAATGCATAGCTTCAGAGCAATTTTGTTTATAGAAATTTGTAGTAGCTTCGTATGGCATTGTGAGATGAGGTTTAAACCTCGGGTCATTGTACTACTAAGCGTTTCGACCTGACAAACTTTTGGACGAGATATCCTACGCATTTTAGCGCAAACCAGATATTGGTTGAAATGATTTTATTACTTTCCCCATCGGGGCCTAAAGAATACGGATAGACTCTTAGAAACACCTGGTATACAGAAATGACCTTGCAATAACAAGCCTGCATAAGGCCAACGCGCAAGAACAGCAATCGCAACCGCCCTATAACCAACGTGCTAGACGCCGAATCTGTCAGCCCCGCTCCAACCCAGCAAACCAACACCAAGTCCTTGACCCAGCCTCACTAGTGATATCTGCACAAATCTCGTTTACGTGTGTACTACATCACTTGTAAGAGCCTGTCTTAGGCGTGACTACGAGCTATTATGGCTCCGTAGCCGTCTGGTGGTCGGACCCACGCTAGCGCTGAAGTTGGGCATGTTCTCCCTCCCCTCAGCCACCAAAGTATGAGCAGCGCCGTACGTCTTCCGCGCGCCCTTTTTTTTTGTCGGTAGCTTGCTCTCCACGGCCGCATCGTCCGCGGCCGCACCCTTGTCCAGTGGCACCGTCGTCGTTTTCGTCGCCGAGCTGTTCGTGTTCTGGCGCTTCGACGGAGGCGGCGCGTCAGTCGACGGCAAGACGCAATCGGGTGCGGTGCCGCTTTCGGGCGCCACTACCGTAGACCAGGCCAGAGTGTTGACGTCGAGCTCGCGGAGGCCTGACGATGGCGGCTGAGGAGGAGGCGGGGGAGGCAAGAGCGAGGGCGTCGGCTGGGCGCTGCTGTTGCTGCTGCCATTGGCGTTATTATTACCACTGCTAGCCGGGCACATGGGGAAGCTATCCTCGCCCTCCCTCATCACATCCGCGAAGACGAGACCCTTAGTCGGACTTCGCGCCGACGACGAGGTCATCGGCCGCGCGCCTTCTTCCGGGAACGAGTGGCCCCGCAGCCGCGCGAGCAGCGAGTCGTGGCCCTCAGTGCGCGGCAGCGTCGTCGGGAATGCGTACTGCACGCGCTGAGGCGTCTCGCCCGTTGGGCTATACTCCTCGAGACTGTCCCCTTCAAAGGAGCGGCCGAGCTGCGCGAGCGGCCCGCGGATGTCGGCGTCAGGTGCCAGAGCGGCCAGCAACGCGCTGCTGAGATCCGTGGTTCGCGCGCCCATGTCTGTCGCCAGCGTGTCGACACGTTCCAGAGATGTGGCGAGGTGGTCCGCAATGCTGGTGTAGGAGGACTGCACTGAAGTGCCCAGGGTGCGCAGAGAGGTGGTGTGAGCATTGTGGTGGGAGTCGTTTTGTATGCGAAGGCGCGCAGCGATGTCGGAGAGGGAGTGCAATTGGGTGTCCATGTGGGCCATTTGGGCAGATACGGCACGAGTGGTGCTGTCGTGGACTGAAGAGGTGGTGCTACGGAGAGACTCTGTATGCTCGTTCGACGCCTATGATGCACGTTAGTTATTTTTAGCGACAGGTATGTTCAAGTATTAGAACCACTTACGGCAAAATCTCCCTTGATCTTGCTTTTGATATTGTCGCGAGACTTCATGACTGTGCTCATCATCTCGCCGTTCTTCCCCATCCATGAATCCATTCCTTCATTGTAAGCGGCGTTGGCCTTGATGTGTGTATCCTCGGCCGATTCAAACTCGTTGCTCACTGTCTTAAGACTCTCAGACATGCGCTTCTCCTGCGAATCAGCAGTTGATTTGACCAGCGCAGAAATCTGAGCAAGCAAGGTTTCCCGCTCTTCGGCAGACTTCCGCTTTTGCTCTTCCACAACTTCGTCGATTCGCCGCCGCGACGATTGATTCGACTCGAGAAGTTGAGAGTTGGCGGCCACCATCTGCTTCCGTAGCTCGTCTGCGCCGCGCTGCTGGTCGTTGATTTGCTTAATCAGATCATCGAACGTGGCCTTGAAATCCCGCCCGAGAGATGCGTATGAGTGATGGAGCTGCCCTTGGAACTTGTCGATTTCCGCAATGACCCCAGCGGATATCCTCTGTGCAGCCGCAGAAAGATCGTTTAGACCGGCTCCAAGCTTCTCTTTAACATCCTCTCTAAGGGTGTTAATCTCCTCGAGGACTTCGTTCATATCATTTTTGGCCTTCGCAGTCTGGTCATTGACTTCCTTTTCAGACTCTTCGAAGGATTGAAGCTTATCCTGAAGGAATATCTGGGATGCCTCAAGCTTCTGGATCTCATCCTTGACAAAAGCATCCATCCTCGTAGAAAGTCCTCCAATGAGACTATCTTGCTGGTCTCGGAGTTGGGCTATCCGGTCATCCACTAGTCGAGTTGTATCGATAACACGAGACTGCGATGAAGTCCAATGAGACCGGACCTTTGAATGCAGGTCCGACCGACGGCGCAGCTTAGAATGTAGGCCACTGAGGTCAGAAGTGGTTTGGCCGAGCGTAGAAATGAGATCCACACCAATGTTCGCAAGATTCTCTTCCGTCTTCTCGTGAGCCTTTCGCATGGCGGTCTCTTCCTTCAAGTTCTGCCTTGTTTGCTCCAGCACGGCTTCGGTCTTCTCAAGGATGCCCTTCGTATCATCAAGGAGAACCTTAGTCGCCTCATTGTCCTTCTTTAAGCTGCTGAAGTTTGTGGTAAGAGAAAAGAGCTCTTGGACCTTGTTGCGCAGATTGATCTCCATCGTCTCAATCTTGTCTCGCTGTTCGTCGCACAATATTCTTCTTGATTCGCTTTCCGTGGTCAGTTCCTCATAGCTTTCTTGCGTCAAGTAGACACCATTGCGCTGCCTTGTGGCAATCAACTCGCTCTTGAGCTTCTCGATCTCCGCGGTAAATTCTTTGAGGAGGGTCTTCTTCGAAACCATCTGGTTGACTTGCGGTTTATTGCGGATATTCTTGGCCCGGAACGCGTAATCGAGAGTGGAGATGGTCTCCTCGAGATTGCTCTTCGCGGGCGACAGGGTCGCAATAATACACGTCTTCGTGCGGCCTCCGAGCGAGTCTTGCAGAAGCCGAGTTAACTTCGACTCCCGATAGGGGATGTGAGAGCTTCTATCCACTAATGCGTTGATAACACGACCAAGCGTCAAGAGGCTTTTGTTGATCAGGCCTGCCTCGGCCGCACGCTTGTTCTCGGCTCCGCTTCGCTGAATATTTTCGCTGCCGGCCAAGTCGACTAGGTTGAGCTTCCCCGCGCTCACGAAGTCCTCGCCAGTCTCGGAAGGGCGTTTCATGTAAACAGTGACGGTAAAAACAGTATGGCTTCGGGAGCTGAGATCGTTGCACTTGGTCGCTGCAACCTGACGTTTGTGACTTCCTTCACGGAGCAGTTGGATGCCTCTGGATGCGGTTTTGATGTGCGATTCTTCCATCCCCTGCACCAAAGTCGAGCCGTGGCCTTTCCGATTGTTGTCCTCGAAGATTTTGAGTTTCACATTGTCGTCTGGGGAGAGGAGATCCCGGAGTTCTTCGTTGTAAAGCTCAATGAAGGAGCACTTCACCGAGCTCTCAAAGTCGTCACCATCAAGCTTGGAAAAGAGGGAATGTAGGACACGGGGAATAATGCCGGCAGAGTCCGAGGTTGGGGGGGTGTCCGTGATGTCACCAGACATGGTATAGGTCTTGCCAGTACCAGTCTGCCCGTACGCAAAAATAGTGCAATTAAAGCCCGAAAGGACCTTGAAAAGAGTAAGCGTCGAATAAACGTGCGATACAAGTTCAAATGCAGTGACGAACCTCATCCAGAATGGGCGTCACAACTTCGTCGAAAATCATGGTCTGATCGGCAGCAGGCGAAAAGACCTTGTCGAAATGATACGTTTTGTTGCTCAACGCACTCGGACCCATTGCGAGATCCACAGTCCGCCCCTTGATGCCGTCTGTCGAAACCACGACGCCGCTGTTCTCTCGCACCTCGCGGTCGCTGCGGCCGCGACAGCGCACGACAACGTTGATGTTGGTCTCCTCGCTGGCATCGTGCTCAAAGTCGCGCTCCTTGCGCTTCAAACCAGCGCCGCTCTGTGACGCCGGCGATCGCATGCGCGAGGCTGCCGACACGACGGACTCAGCGGGGGAACTGCGGCCATTGTAGAAGCCGGGCGTCTGTGAACGGGAAGCGGGTCGAACGGATGGTGGGCGCATAGCGCCGACTCGTTTGGCCGGGTACCCCGACCGCGGCAAGCCGCTCATAATACCGAGGAGGAGGGGAACGGAAGGGATGAGGATGCGGTGGATATGTGCTGCTGCTCGCCGGCGGTGTTGTCTCTTTCCGGAGGAGTGCGGGCGCGCGGCGAACGAGGGCTGGGTTTTGGTGGCTGCAGATGCGGCTGGAATTTGTTTGTTGTGGTCTTGCCGGTTTGGGGCTGGAGCTAGGCCCGCCAAGAGGTTCGGTTGCAGCGTCCCGGGCGCACGTGCCCAGAAGCCACGGTCGTATGTACAACGAATGTGTGCACTTGGCTTTGCATTTTCACTTTTCAGTTAAAAACGGATGAGACCCAATTCAAACTTTTCTTGGTGGGCAATCAAATAGCTAAGGCTCCGGCGGCTCGGCTCAATTGGACGGCTTCATGTGTTATTTTCGATCTTAGTACTTTTCTCTCGCCCTCCGGTCCAGCTTGAGAACTCTGCAAATCAAAAGCAGACCAGCCGAAGTGATGCACTTGTAGAGTTCCGCTATATATTTCTTAGGATAAGTAATCGGCGGTTGCACGTGGCCCGGCGAGGGGCAAACCCATTGCCGACTGTTTCTCCGGCCTCCACTTCACGATGATCCCCACATCGTGCTGCCGCATCCTAGACGTGCTGAAGCACCCAATTGACCCCACCATGGCGCACTTGCACGCAATTTTTGGCCGCCATGTTCGACCCTGCACCCCGTTTCCTTTGCCGTCTTGTCAATCATGTGTCAGCTGCCGCAAATCAAAATTCGAGATGCCTGAGAGCTACTTATACTTTAGTTTCCGTGCATCTTCGTAGTTTGTCGCCTCGCGCTCCACGAGCATACACCACTGTTTCAGCCCCAGCTGCGAATATGGCATCTCAGTCGGTGACCCCACCCTCACTCATGTCCTCCTTTGAGTACAACGGTAATCCTAGCCGTGTCATCTTCGGCTCCGGCAGCATCCAAAAGCTGCCGGCGGAGCTCGCCCGGCAAAAGTTGAGCTCGCCCATTATCGTCAGCACTCCAGAGCAGACGTCGCATGCTGAGCTGGTGCGAGACATCCTAAGCAAGGCCAAGGATGGCCCGGTCGCGGCGGCAGGAATCTACAGCAAGGCGGCGATGCACACGCCCGCGCATGTGACCGAGGATGCTGTTGCTTTCTCTAAGAAGAGTGGCGCGGACAGCGTGGTCAGTATTGGAGGGGGAAGCACGACCGGACTGGGAAAGGCGATTAGCTTCCTAAGTGGGATTCCGCATGTCGTGATCCCCACGACCTACGCTGGAAGTGAGGTGACACCTGTACTTGGAGAGACGAAGGACGGGAAGAAGACGACAAAAAGCGACCCTAAAATACTTCCTGGGACGGTGATATACGACGTTGACCTGACTATGTCGCTGCCGCCGGGACTGAGCGCGACTAGCGGTGTTAATGCCATTGCTCACGCAGGTAAGAAGCGCCTTGCGCCTTTGGTTACGTCCTTTATGTATTGTATCCTCTTAAAAGGATAAAACTTTTACTAACCCCTTAATCACATGAAACCTCTTCTGAGGTCTGATTCCTATCAATGCATTTTTAATGGTCTTGTAACGCTCACTCCTCCTATTCTATTTCACTTTTCCTACTCCTATTTAAGTAAAGTTTTACTATTTTTCCCTGTTATGATTTTGGAAGCTCCATTCAAGCTTTTAATTTCAATAGGGCTGTATAAACTCCTAAGGTATATTCTAAGAAAATAAGTCTTTAAAAGTGTTATACTGGTATCCCTTAAAGTTGTATTGCTATTCATGCTATTAGCATATATTTGTCCCTTGATATTACTACATGCGGACCTTTCAGCCTTACTACCTTGTGAAATCTCCAAACGCCAAACTAACACACTCGTCGCAACCAGTTGAAACCCTCTACTCCCGCACCACCAGCCCTATCACCAACCTCTTCGCCATCGAAGGCATTTCCGCCCTTGCCAACTCCCTTCCAATCATCACCTCGACCGACGCATCCGACGTGCCGGCCCGCACCGCCGCTCAGTACGGCGCCTGGCTCTGCGGCGTCTGCCTGGGCACCGTGGGCATGGCGCTGCACCACAAGCTGTGCCACGCGCTGGGCGGCTCCTTCAATATGCCGCACGCGGAGACGCACACGGTGGTGCTGCCACATGCGCTAGCGTACAACGTGGCCGCCATGCCGGACGACCTGAAGGCCAGGCTGGCGGGCGCGCTGCCGGGCAGCGACGGCGATCCCGTTAAGGGGCTGAACGTGCTGCTGACGAGGCTGGGCGTGAAGAGGGGGTTGAAGGAATTTGGGCTCAGGGAGGAGGATGTCGATAGGGCGGCCGAGATCGCGACGAGTAATCCGTATTGGAATCCTAGGCCGGTGGAGCGGGAGAAGATTAGGGAGTTAATTCGAAGGGCGTGGGCGGGGGAGGAGGCAAGGGCGGACCTGTAGAGGAGGGAATCTCGAAGGTACGCTTGGATTGGGGCCCATGGTGGCTTGGATTGGGGCCACCGTTCGATGTTCCATTCGATAGAGACCATTGAACTCGATGTGGTCATTTATTGAATTCTGACGGTGTCCATCTCATCCGCAACTTGTGTTGAGGCATTCCATCCTATGCGATGCCAATCTAGGCGTCCTGTGCTTTCAATCACGTCAACGAGAACTCCGCATAAACCAAGACTCCCTATCAGTCGTTTGACATATTCAGGTAGTGACTCTACCAGGGAAGTCAGCCAACTAGGGTCTCTAACTCCGGGCGGTCTAATCGCTAGCCCCATTCTCTCGAGCTCATCGATCTTGCCCCCACATAGCCCTAAGCCCGCAATTATTTGCTGGCAGAGTTTCATGTTGTCAAATTTGTACGGTGTAAGCTAAGTGCGAGCCTCGACTGCTTCGGAATGAGCTGACCCCTGGTCCGCTGACTCTTGTTGATCTTGGTATCCAGTTTGGGGTCCTTGGCCGCGGGTATTTCGAGCTAGTTTAATCCAATAATCCTTCATTAGGCCATTGATCTTCGCTCTGTAGATGTCGTCAATGAGTTCTCCATCCATGATGCTATGTAATTACGTCCCACCAATGAAGGTGTAGGGCCCTCCGACTTCGTCGTCTTTGCCTTCTGGACGTACAATGATCAGCATGCGGCCTCCGAGAAGAACGTATATTTTATCTCCCGGCTGTGCGTTCTGGGGGCCTGCACCGATGTATCCGGATCTTGTGATGAAGAAGGACTGCCATTGCAAGTTTCTGGACGCTTCGGAAAAGTCGAAGAAAGCCGTCGAACTGCTACCGTCTGTGAACGTCCGCTCAACTATGTCCAAGCCTTGTTCTACCACGCCACGCCTTTTCCAACCGTATCGCGCGTCGGTGAAAGACAACGTGTTCAACACTAAAGTTCTCCAGAAGGGGTTTTCGGCGTTTTTGAAGTGTTTCCGCAGACCGGGATGAGAGTTGAAATGAGAGTTGAAAAGCTCAAGTCTTGCCAAAGCCTCTTTCGAAACTAGGTTTGCGTCTGTCCACTGAAGGGAAGTTGAACTACGTACAACGGCAATCTCATCTACGAATATGCCCCTCGTTTTCATCTTCCGAGATTCCAGAATTTTCTCTGAGGCCCCTACATTGTCACAAGCATGGAATCGAGCCATGTAAAAATGCGTCATATCGACTGGTACTTCCAGCCCTCTGACCACTGGGTGCGCCAGTCAGGGACCCAGAACGGCAGATCGTCGCATTCTCCAGCACGTTCGACAAAGTACATCGGATCCAGTCAATCGGTTGCCTCGAAGAAGTTGATGTATAACAAAATGAAGAGCTCCTGAATACCCATGGAGTAATCGGAAATGATCAAGATATCTTGCCACGTTTCCGCGTCAAAAGCCGGAAACGCATAAATCTTATCCCGCGCATCTCTGGCATCTCTTCCCCTGAACATGGCTAGCGTCGGCAATATTCGCAGGGAGTCTCTCGAATTTCTATTCGAAACGAGCTCCCAAATCTGTTGCATGAGTTGAACGAAACTTCCATGCGCGTTAGACTTTTTGCACGCGGAGCAAGAAAATATATGGAAGCGGACTGCTCTCTCCGCCTCTGCAAGGGTTGACAGATTGATCGGAACGCCGTTGAAGATCAAATTTGCTGTCGGGGGAAGAATTGCTTCCCGAATAGTCCACACCCTCGACCACCACGGTCGAAAAGTGAAGGCATCCAGGGATCCGTATGCCCAGACAAAACTGTCCGAGAGCCACAGGTGTCCGTCAACAAACTCCATGCCAGGCAACTTGCAAAAGTGTTGTCTCAATAACAGAACGAAAAGGCCCAAAGCTCCAATGCCCTGCCGTTGATAGTCTGATATCGGCAGCGGCTCGTCCAGTGGTTCGTTAAAGTAGATCGAATCCAAGAGTTCCTTGTCTCTTTCGTCGCCGTGCAGGGCTATTTCATTGACTTCATCTTCAGCAGGTAGTCCTTCCGAATTAGTGTTCTCTAGATCGGCATCGTGCTCTAGCCATAGAACCGCTTCGGCGGTGCAAGAATATATTCTCCCCATGAGAGCGACCTGATGCCCCTTCTCCTCTTTGTCTTCCTGGTTAATGCAAATGGCATCAATCCACATTATTCTGGGCCGGTCCCTCTTTCGGAGCCTCCGGAGCGCCTGCTCCAGCTTCACGGCCACCTGCTTGATGCGTCCGTCTAGGATTATAGACCTGGTCGCGCTGGATTCCCCGCAAACGTACGAGAGCGCTTCATAGTACGGTTTGTCATCTAGGAACACGAGCTGCAGATCACAAACGATCGGATCTGCAAAGTCTCCAGGGTGGACAGTGACGACGCGGATTTGTTCGCTTGGCTGATCAAGAGCATCATAACAGTGCTCCCTATTGTCGGCGTCCTTTTCCGCAGGATCGGCTGTCTTATTCGTGGAGATTTCAGCGGCTTTTGGAGTCTCTGGTAAAGTAGAAACATGGATGCACAAACTAGAATCTTTGAAGGGCCCGAACTAGGACGGAACGTTGAATAGTTCGACAAATTGAGCCGCGCGACAAGGCTTAAGACGGTAGAATGACTATGTTTTTCCTGCCTAACGCTAAGGAATCGCGAGCATCCTCCAACCATGGGCTCAAGTCACCTCCTTATTCTACACAGTACATTTTATATTTATCTAGTGCTGGTCTGTCTTCCCAGACGAATATATAATAACCTCACTCTAAACTCCATAATTATTCTGCATAATGCTAGCATCATGATGCACACATCACAAAATGCCCCTGAATTATTCAGCAGAGGACGGCATTTAACGGGTATCAAATAAAGCTGCCTCAGCTAGCCACAAGCTTTGGCATCAAGCTAAACTTCCCCTTCCCTCGTAGGAGAGGAAAGGAAAGAACCTAAACTAACATGAAACATGAAAAGAATCCATCAACTTTGCATTTCAGCCAGAGTCAAGCAGCAGAGCAACTAAGAGCAGAAAAAGAAAATAGCATCGTAGCCTCCCAGAGTCATGAATTCATGACTGGCATGGCAGATTGGAGTAAAGTCTGATGATCCTGCCGCAGGCACCAACAAACCAAAAAGATTTCCACATTCCAGGCGCCCCTGCCGTTCCGCGAGGAATGTACGGGCCCTAATACCTAGAAACCAATCTCGTAGCAGTGACACACAAAGACATCAGTTCTAAAAAGCTCACACGCTCCCGCCTCGCTTAACCGTATCTCTCAACTTACGCTCCCAAAACCTGCCCGACAGGAACACCAAAAAAGAAAAGAGGAATATTTTACATCCCCAGAAGAAAGGTTCAACAGACTCCAAGATCCCACCAAGCCCGTATCCCATTCCGACCCGAATCCGCGCGCGGTTGAGTGCAGAACAGCCAACAGTAACAAAACTTCAAGCCGAGAAACCAGTTCCGACTTGATTTTACTCCACCAGCCGCACCAGCCAGCCCTCCAAACCCGTTAATGTTTCCCAACGCCTAACCGAGCAAATGATTCCGGCCTTTGACCCGGGAGACTCTTTTTTCTCCGCAGGATCAAATCGAGCCCGAAGAGCCTTTATTCAGACGTAGTAGCTTCGGTGGCTGTGGTGCGAGTGGCGGGGGCTGCGCGAGTGGCGGCGATGGCTATGGCGCGGGTAGTGGGAGCGGCGGACGACGACTTCATCCCTGTGGTGATGGGACACCATGAGGGCGAGGAGCTGCGGATGAGCGTTAGTCAAAATCGGGGCTCATTGTTTGCAACGTCGCTACCGTTTCTCTCTTCGTTCTTTGCGCGATGGGGAAAGGGCAAATGGAACGGCGCAAAAACTGAAATAAAAAAAACAGGGGAAACAAAACTTACGGAGGTGATGAAGAAAAAGATGCAGTTCATGATACCGAAGGCGAAGCTCGCCTTGACCATGGCGCACCCCTTGTCGACCGTGAAGCCCCAGTCATCATCCTCGCCGTCGTCCCAGCCTACATACAGGCCGCCGAAGTTGGCGTAGAAGTCGCCCGCGCTCGCGTTGACGCAGTCCTCTTCCGTGATCCAGCGTGTCAGGTAGACGCCGGCGATGAAGACGCCGACGAAGCACAGGTCGATGAAGGCGACGAACTTGGCGCTGTGCTTAGCGCGCGAGTAGAGGAAGAGCGTGCCGATGGCCCAGACCAGGGCCAGCACCGAGCCTATGAAGAGCACGAGTAGCCAGTCCGGCATCAGCCTGTTGTTGGTCCGGAAGATGTCGACGAAGTAGGCGAGCATGCCCATGGTCGGGATCAGCGTGACGATCTCGAAGATTCGCCAGCACACGAAGAGGAAGCCGGAGAGCGACATGATGGGCGGATTGCTGTTGCTGCTGTTGCTGCTGTTGCTGCTGTTGCTGCTGCTCCTGCCGCTGCGATTCTGTCCAGTTTTCAGTGGTCGCGGTATGGATGATGCGGCTGCGGTTGCGGTGGTTGAGCAGGCGCGATGACGCAGGCGCTGGTTTTGGCGGTGTTGACGTCGATGGCGCCCGAGCGGTGCCTGTTGCAGGGAGCAACGCGCGCGCACGGAAGCGACGAACAATATCCGGTGGTTGGGAGCGGCTGCGAAGCCTAATCCGGCGCGGGCAACGGACGAACCCTCAATCAATTGCGCGGCGCTTTAACGGAGATGAGGTTCGAGGAAGGCGCTATGAAGATTATCTCGCGGCGGCGGCGGGCTGAAGGCGAACCGGTGGAGAGTCGGAGGAAAGTGGTTGGCGGGCGGCGCAGCGTCGGCGGCACTTGTGGGGCAGGCAGCTGGCACCTGGAGAAGTGTGCGACCGGCTGTTGGCGCTGCCCAGCCGGTCAGACGGCTCCGTCTAAAACGAGGCGAGATGCAGTCGCTGCAGGCGCGATAGATGAAGAGCCCACACCTTTTTCTTCCCCAAGGAACACACCGGTAGCGGTAGCTGCAGTGCGTTGGACGTGCGCTATTGCGTGTGCGTCGGTATGCGTGTGCGCGCGCGCGGTGGGGTTTGCGCCTCGTCCTTTTTTGTACCTTTCAGCGGACGCCTGCGTATCACCAGCCTCCCGAATTTGCGACCGGGTAAACGCAGCGGTTCCTGCACGAAGCCGAGTTCGACCAAGCTGAAAGGAGGCAAGAGATGGAGTGCGGTAGGGCGTCGTTCGATGAGGACTCAAATGCCGTCTCCCCGGGGCCGCGGGCGAGCGACTGGCTTCTTCTATTACGCTCGTGCCGTACCTACAGCTTGGCTCAAGGCCACCCACGGTTGGCGCATCGAATCCACCCACCCACCAACAGCTATCACAGAACCGGGGATGACGTATCCCGCCTATAGCGGCCGAGCCCGCGCCCCACGCGAGCGACGGAAACTGGGAAACACGCACGCTCCCTCCCGTCCCGCACTCCCGGCCCACGACCCCACGGCCGCCGAACCATTCGGACCCCGCCGCAGCTATGTATGTACCGGTAGGCCTGCGATTTGGGCCGATCGCGATATCGTCATCGCTGCATCCTTGCTGAAAACCTGCCTTGCAGCGTCGCGGTGGCTGGGTAAGCCGTACGTGCCGTCTGCCCTGGTGGCTGGGGGGCTGGCCGAACCACGGGTCGCCGAGACGGGCCAATCGCGGCCCGAGCGCGGCGCAGCTGGATGGGCCATGCCGCCATCGAAGGCCGGCGAACTCCTTCGTCCTGCGCTTCGCCGAGTGTTCTTGACATTTGGCTGCAACACCGCCGGAGGAGGAGCCACAGGAGGCTCGAAAAGTTGAGTGACAACGTAGCGGCACCTCCTTCACACTGGGAGTCGGACTGCGAGGCTCTTAGACCCAACCCAGGGCTTGGAAGCTTCTGCCAAGACACTATATCTTTCGGGTGGGACTGGTAGGTAGGTGCCGAGATATTCCCCATCACCTGGACCTAGACTCTCGTGTAAACGTTCAAAGAATTCTTGACTCTCTAGTGCAACATCTCACAAGAGACATTGAACGTGCTCGGAGCGAGGCTTTCAATTGATCGACTAAAGGTACAGTATGAAGTGCCAACGCCCTTTCGGAGCCAGATCCCCACACAAAACGGGGCGTGGTTCACTCAAGAGCAGATCATGCGGACCACGGATCCCTGTTGCAGGAAGTGCTCCCTCATCGCAAACGCA
The DNA here is from genome assembly GCA_010093515.1 of Lineolata rhizophorae. Lineage (NCBI taxonomy): Eukaryota > Fungi > Ascomycota > Dothideomycetes > Lineolatales > Lineolataceae > Lineolata > Lineolata rhizophorae. The sequence continues at coordinate 449,852 of MU001692.1, forward strand.
AAACGCCTGCACCGAAGAAAATCACCAATCATTGAAAGCCTAAGAGCCGAAACACGCCGTTGGTATCTCGTGACTGTCTTGCACGCGCCACATTGACAACCGTTATAACGGCCTCTGCCTGTTAGCTAGCCCAGATGTCCGATGTCCGAACGCAGTCGAGGATCAGAGAACCACTAGTACTTGAATGCGCAGCTAGCTAGAGAGAGTCGTACGGGAAAGGGCTGGTGGATACGGATTAGAACGCTTCTCGAAATGCCTACGTAACTCTCATCGTTCTTACTAAATCTCGTATCAGCACTGTGTTTGATTCCGATAGGACACCGTACCACTGGACCCTGGTCCGAATTCTGGGCCGCCAATTTAAGCTCCTAGGGCTGGGAGCTCAGTGGTACCGTGGCCCAGCGCCCAAGCTCTGAGTGTGGCTAAACCAGGCCCAGAGATTCTTGGGTCTATAATGATTAGATTTGCTTGGCAGGTCTGTTCAATCTCTATTTATTTTACTTTTAACTCTGCGACTATGGACGCACTGTTTCGTTAGTGTGTCGGGATTGGAAACCGTTTGAGGATTATAGTGCTACGGAAATCCATTTGTAAAAATCCAAGACAAGGATATGTAATGACTTCGAAAATTGGGTCATAATTTCCGGCACTGTACTGTGTAGCACCATATAGTCGCCTTCCATCTTGATTTGCTTGTGTTGGGCGAATTCGTTCCATATGGCAACATGACGGCTGCATCAACTTGCGGGTAGAATTTTAGATCATATTCTTCGTTCCCCAAATTAAGGTTTTCTAGTTCAAACATGGTGGTAAAAATTAAAAAAAAAGTTTAAAAAAAGGCCCTCCAAAGAAGCCCTCAGCTAGCCAGTACCTAAGAAAGTTGCTCAAAACTGGTTCGCAAGCTATTACAGCTACTAAGGTGGCTCGAACGTACTAATAATCGACAATAAGTATTGCCAGCGAACCCTTCACCTAGAGCGGCGTCGAACCTGACAACAGTTCCGGAAGCAGGAGTAGAGACAAAATTCATGTCGGGCTTTTCGAACAGACTAGAAAGCGGTAGTTAAGTTTATCAGAAATACACATTCCGGAAAGGAGACGGAGTATGAAAAGTGAGGAGCCAAACAATGTTGGTGGTAAGGTAACCCTTATATTTGCTCCCATACTCACTCTCCAACCTAGCATTTTTTCGCTATAGTCTCGGCATGTCGACTCGTCGACATGCCGCATCACGCAAGAATTGTAAAGCATTACGAGGCAAGGTATGTGACTACCATTCACTTTTAAAGTTGAATATGTTGGGTTTTGATCATTGCCCGAGGTTGTTGTGGATAATAATTGCGGTGTTACGCGACCTTCCTAACCCTGGAATGGCGTGATTCCAAGAATAAGTCGCGACAACTACTCCCCAACTTCTCGGCTCGAGGGAGATTCGTACCCCTCTTCAACATATTCTTACCTGCTATTTTACATAAAAGCAACTAAAGAAGGGCTTCATTCAATTTGTCTTGTTTCTTCTCTGCTGATACTATGAAAAGGATAATTCAATTGGGCGAGATATTCAATTTTTTTGCGACGGGTTTTGGTACGCGGCAATTTCATTTTCTAGAAGACGGACATAACTTTAACGTCTCCATACTGATAGACAACTCACCGCCTATTCCTTCTCTAAGATCCCAGGAATTTCATCATCTCTTCTATTCTTGAGGTGATGCAGGAACAAGGCACCCAGTTTGATATACCCCGCTCTTGTCGAACTCTGGTGCCATATTGCGTGAATGTAGCGTGATAAAATTGGATTCTACTCCGTTCCGTTGCATCGACCTGCGGGTTGGTTATCCAGGGATGTGAGCGTTGTAGATAAGTATCCATGCTTTTCTGTCCTTAGTCCTTTGTCTGCATTGCAAAGAAGTCTTCTGGTGCTCTAGCAAACAAGAGTGCCCTTTTTTTTGCCTATCGCATCTCGAATCTCAGGGCCAAATGTCTTCTGCACTGGTTCAGGTACCCCAGCTGGTTCTGGGAGACCGAAACCCTTTTCAATCGATTGGAATATCAGATTACAAAGAGGCGTTTGATACTGGCCCCAAGGGTTTTAGGAAGGAAATAGAAGAGAACGGTAGTGTCGCGCAGCCGGCGGCTAAGTATCCACATTATTTGCCCAGTTGGGACCCAGAGAAAAAGTAGACGAACGAAATCCTACCACCATGCGTCTTCAAACTGACAATTTGTTTAGATACCCACCTCTACAACCGTTTGTTCACTATGAACACGGGAATGATGCAGACCCAAGCTTTCCTCATCTTCTCGCTGGTGCTAAAGTTTTTCAACTGGCCGCCAACATTGGGGCAGAGATCCAAGGAGTTCAGTTGAGTCAGCTGACTTCGAAGGGCAAAGACGAATTGGCACTCTTTGTTGCAAAGCACAAAGTAGTTGGTAAGCAAGCTAGATACTTTCTTGCGGCGATCAAAATTGGCTGAATATGACACCAATAGCATTCCGGGAACAAGATTTTGCCGACCTTTCTATCTCAGAAGCCCTCAATTTTGGAGGCTATTTCGGCCGTCATCACATTCATCCGACTAGCGGCGCTCCCGCTGGCTATCCCGAAGTCCACCTCGTTCACCGCTCCGCCGAAGACACGACTAGCAAAGATTTCTTTGCTGAACGGACAAACTCCATCACATGGCACTCGGATATTACTTACGAGGAGCAGCCTCCTGGCACCACGTTCTTGTACATTCTAGATGGGCCAACAGTTGGAGGCGACACGCTGTTCGCGAACCAAGCTGAGGCATACCGGCGGCTGTCTCCCGAGTTTCGAAAGCGGCTTCATGGGCTTCAGGCGGTCCACTCAGGTAGCTGATAATCCAAATCGATTGTTCTTGATCGATTCTAAATCTGATACAGGGCATGAACAAGCCCGCCTGAGCGAAGAAAAAGGCGGGGTGGTCCGGAGGCAGCCAATCACCACCATCCATCCACTAGTTCGCACTCATCCGGTAAGCCTATGCTCGTCAGACATATCCTGTGGACAGATTACTTACTGTACTGTTCTAGGCGACTGGGGAGAAAGCGTTGTTCGTGAATTCACAATGTACGTGCCATTAGCGAGTCTGCAGGCGATGGGGAAACTAACCTGCCGCATTCAAGTCACTCGTCGCATCGTCGGTCTCAAACAGGAGGAAAGCGAGTACCTTCTAAGATTCCTCTTCGATCATATTGCCAAGGGCCAGGACTTTCAAACAAGAGTTAAATGGGCGCCTAGGACTGTCGTGGTATGGGATGTAAGTATTTCATGTTCACTACAGCATTGTGCGTCTTATTTACACAGTCAATGCTGATAATTGTAGAACCGTGTCACTTCTCATACCGCGCTACTAGATTGGGAAGATGGTCAGCGGCGACACCTGGCAAGGATCACACCGCAAGCAGAGCGGCCAGTGGAGACACCATTTGAGGGAGATGAGGCTTCTGTCCTGTGAGGAGTATCCTATTTGGCTAGGTCGAGAAATTTAGAAAGACCTTGGATAAAACTATGTGGGATCACAATTGAGTATTTGAGTTCCAAAATGACCAAGCCCCGCTTTCGATGCGTTGTGATTTGATAAAGTTAAACTTTAGGGAGCTTGAAAAACGACTACACGAAAGGTGAGATGCTCAAGTGCAACTGAACTCTAAGAACAATATTAACGTCTAATTAGAATAAAGGCTGCACTAGGTAAACAAGCGAGCATCCAACTAATTATTAGACGCATTGTTCAACATGATACTAATATCCTGTCTACGTGACCGATAAAACAACTCTGGGATATGCTTTGCACTCGAACCCACTTTAGCAGTATGAAATCCGCTTCACACGTCACCCAAAGGCATCATGCGTCCCACGCAAGTAATAAGGTTAATAGCCGAAGCATATGGGCCCATGGTTCACGAAAGGAAATTGTGAATGGGCCGACCGAAACATCGCCTATCTACTAATTTCGGCGGGCCGGCCCTAAGCTAACACGCGCCACGAACACTAGACTTTCATGGATCCAAATCTAATCTTGGAGTAAGCAAGTATGCCGAAGCCGACGCCACAAAAGGAACTTTTTCATGCCCATTGTACGATATTTTCTTCCCTCAAGCTCGCCAACGTGTGGAGCTAGTTCTCGACTAGGACATAGTCACTTAGGAGAAATTCAATCTCCACGCGTGTCGTACAGCGTGAAACTCTACTTCCTATGATCATAGATATATACCATCGTAGAATTTCAGGAACATGATTCTAAGAATTTTGTAACCTCGTATCTAAAAGGCCAAAAACAGATATGCGAATGCGACTTAAAAGGCCTTACATGCTCTGCCTCTACGTTTACCCAAAACGCCTGCGAGCAAACCATAGCATATTATATATTAGAACGATAACACACTCAAAATCATCTAAAACCCACCACAATCCCCCATCCCCCACTTCTCTGCAGAATTCACGCACCCGAGTGCATAATCTCCGACGCAAACTTACTCCTCGCCCTGATGCGAGGCCCATAAAACACTAGGATCCATGGCACCAGCGTAAGCAAGATCGCGATGCCGCCTAGGAGGCTAGACGCGCCGCCGAAGGTGAGGCCGCGATACATCTGCGTCGTGATGAGCGGGAAGACGCCGCCGAGGATGTTGCGGCAAAACGACTGGGCGGCGAGCGCCGAGCTCGCGTAGCGGTGGTACGTGTCGGCCAGGTAGTTGAAGACGGCGAGGTAGACGGAGAAGATGCCCATGGTGGCGACGGCGATGGCGATGGCGGCCACGATCCAGGGGACCGACGGCGCGCACGTCCAGCCGAACATGAAGAGGCCCACGGGCAGCAGCCCCGACTGCACGCAGGGGAAGTAGAGGCGGCCCTCGGGCGTGGCGCTCAGCTTGCCCAGGCGCGCGGCCAGGCGCTCCTGGTAGATGGAGAGCACGGTCGAGAGCAGCGCGCCGACGCACATGGCGGCGAAGACGGCCGAGGCCTCCGAGATGGAGAAGCCGTGGTTGGTGGTGAAGACGAGGGGGATGGCCGCGAGGGTGAGGTACAACACGGCCCAGCTGAAGGAGACCCAGAGCGAGAACCAGAAGACGACGGGTTCGGTCAGCAGCAGGTGGAAAGGACGGTACAGGGAGATGTAGATCATGGTCGCTAGGCTGCTGCGCTCCTCGTCCGACTTTACTTTCCAGCGGATGCGCTGCGGGACCGACTTCTCCGGATCTGATTCCGAGGGCATCGTGACGCCGTAGTATCCCGCGTCCTCGCGCCGCTCATACCACTTGTTAAGCTTCCTGGCTTTCCTGCTTAGCAGTATGCTACCGCGAGTCTCCTGGAAAAACAGTGCGATAGCGACCATGATCGTGCCGCACAGAATGGTCTGCAGCCAGAAGATCCACCTCCAAGAGGTGTACTCCGCAATGAAGCCGCACACCAGAGGCCCGAGTCCGGTGCCGAATAGCGCCGCTCCTGAGAATAGGGCCATGGGCGTGTTCCGATCGGCGGTGTGGTAGATGTCGCTGACGACGCCGCCGACCATGGTCGAAAACGTCGATCCGCCGACGCCGGAGAAAAAGCGGGCGATTAGCATGCCGGCATACGACTGAGTCACCGCGCAACCGACCTGACACACCGCAAAGAGGATTCCGGTCGCGATGAAGACGGGGTATCGGCCGTTGATCTCCGAGAAAGGTGCGAGCACCATGGGCGCGAAGGCGAAGCCTGTCGTAAACGTCGTGACTCCCACTAGAATCGGCACCGTACCGACGTCCCACTCATTTTGCATCTGCTGCGCGGCCGGCGTGTATGCACCGGCAGTCGCCGCCGTGATTGCCGTCGCGATGCATGACAGCCACGTTATGAAGCTCTTCCGCGAACTTGACCATTCGAAAGGTGATGTGAATTTGACTAGACTCGGCAATTCGGGCGGGGGCTCACTGCTGTCTCCGTTTAGCGTTGCTCGGGTGTTAATTGGAGTCGGCAGCTCTGTCTCAAAGGTAAGATATCGATGAACAATTGGAGAGTTCTCATTTGGACTCTCAGGTTCATCAATGTCGTCGATAAATTTTGTCGACCCGTTTTCCCGTTCTTCTTGTTCTCCCGCCCCGTTTCCGGTGTTGATCGAAGGGGACGATCGACCAGATCCTGCGGGGCTTGTTTCCGGTTTATTCCCGATATCCAGATAACTAGAGGAAAGGCCAGGCAAATGGCCCAATTCAGGGTCCGCCATTGAGAGAATCGCAGGGAGAAATACAAATATATTGAAGGCAGGGCAGCATTACAAGAAGGCCGTGAGGAGATAGACAGGAGGAGGCAGAATGAGGGAAACACAGAGAAGATGAACCAGAAAGATGAAAGAGAAGGGTTTAGGGTCGCCATTCGGCATTCTTGGCAAAATCGGGAAGTGGAGCAGCATATTGGTAGGTTTCCAAGTGGTGTAGTCCAAGAGCCACTGGATCCTTTTACTTTAGCTCCCGGCTCCACAAGTTTGGGTGACGGCGGCGCCCTAATGCAGTGATGCTCGGAAAGACCCTTGTTACGTAGTGCGCTTCCGGTTGGATGACGGCGTGCCGGCTGTGAGAACCTGTGCCGGCGCAGTCTCTCGGCCGTCATCGTGGCCGTCATCGTGGCTCCGATGGGGATCGAGGCGGTGGAGCTCCACCGGATTGTGCCGAAATGGTGTGGGCTGACCACATGGACAGATGCATGCCTGCCATGTTAGCTAGCTGTGGCTTAAATGAGTAGATAGAAAGAGCGTGCGAAGCGATTCCGTTTGGGCGAAAGAGGCGATTGATCACATTTTTGGTTGGATTTATTCCCGGGCATGCGGAACCTCGGGAGGGCCCACTTAGCCACAGGCATTACATAACCGTCCCGGCTGCTGTTTTTGCCCCAGTTCGACCTCGGCCGGGGCTTGGGGATTCGTCAGGAAGCCAGGGGAAAAAGCTTGGTATGTATTACCCCGAACTTTGTGCCCCAACTTACTAGTCGTCGCCGGCAAACTAAAACTGCGAAGACATCTCGTCGTAGCCGTCCTTCTTTCGTAGTCGAGGTCGGGTCTTACCCTACTTCTAGGGCACGCTGGCATCGTAATCTCGTCTCTCGTCCTGCTTTCGGTGGTTGGATTAGTCCGTGGCTCCTTTGAAACTTCGACGGATTACTGAAACGGGAAGAGTGCTGCGGGGATGATGACATTTTGAATCCCTGCGGGGTAGCAGGATACTTGATTGGAGAAGTCTTTGAGACCGGTTAACGATGGGAACCATCTCACCCCGATGCGACGGTCGATCATATCTTGCGCGATAGGCACTTGCGAATGATTTGCTAGTGTGTTCTGCAAGAGGCGAGCTTCAGGGACCGGAGAAGTTGCCGATAGTGCTGTCACTATTGGCTGGCCTAAAAGTCCCACAGGAGGGTTCCTTTAGTGGAGAAAAAAAAAAAAAAAAGAAAACAACCAACTTACTCGGCTTTATCGCGGTTGTCCAAGTTATGTCCGGGGATGACTCTTAAACAAGCTACGCTCACTACCTTCCGAGTAGGGCTCAAATCTTGGTGGAAAGAAATGGAGATAAGCGCGTGCAGCTCCAAGGATTCCTGCACTTCGAATCCTACAGCTTCGTTGAAGTTCCTGAAGGAGAATACTCCATGCCCCGGCTCTTAGATCTGAAGGATGCCGAGATCGCGTAGAGAAACACGCCTAATGCGATTGCTATTGAAAAGAACCGCATAATAGCAGATAGAAGCAGCTTCCATAAAAATCTCAGTAGGGATTGGCGAGACATACCAATATACTCGACGGTGTTTTATTGGTAGTCTGCAACTCACAGACTTCGGCCGAAATTTTGTTCATGCCCCACAACCTAGTCGGGATATTGAATCACCATTGACGGACTAATCCAAAGGGTGGTAAGCTGTTTCAGTGCTTAGTTCGAAGGCGAGGTTAATCCTGAACGGAATATTGCCGGCTGTCAGGCGTTATTATAAAGCCTGCTGCTTTGTTGGGACCGGCATGCGCTTGATCCGGGAATATTAACTGGAATGTTCACAAGTGGTTGTAGAAAAGTTGCACTATTCCTCCGTGTAACGCTGTGGACTCCATCGCACTTCTGTACAGCCAATGGCATCAAAATGAATAATAATTTGGAATATAGCTCCTTGCTGGAGAGTCATTTTGGGCTGGAAGAAAGCGATTGCTCCTTCCGTGGTAAGTAGGCATAAGCACTCACGTCATAGATTTCGTCCGAATCCTTATAGGCGAAAGACTGCTATTCAGAAACGAGAGTCTTGTGTGAGATATAGAATATGAAATAAAGCTGGCTTTTAAAGGGTCTAGAACCTAGAGGCAGACTTAAGGATAAAGGAATGTGCTCTGGAGAGAGAATGTACAGACGGTGCGACAAGCTAGGCACCGCACCGTCTGGCATTTTGGACCAAAAGGAGCTTTCGAAAATTTAAACAAATCGCCGAAAAAGCAATCTGACACCTTGTTTAAAACAAGGCGAGTGCAGGCAACGACTGCTTTCGACCCGGCAGCAGGCCAGCACGTGCGCGCTAAACCTGAAACGGTAAATTCTCGCCTATGATGGCACTGTTTGGTGCGTCTTGTACTCCGTAGGCACTCTTCATTCGGGAGTGCGCCAAGGGTGATGGTTAGGTGCCGGGTTCAACACGTTAATAAATAAGAGTCTCATCCCACTAGGCTCAGGCTTGCTTTGTCCTTGGGAACGCGGTCACCTTAACATCGACCCATTCTTAGTAATCCACGTCTTCGAAGATTCCAATGGAGGCTCGTCCGAGACATTCGAGGCTTTCTACCCGCTTCAGCACCCCGGGGCAGATAGGGTTGCGGCTTCCTTCAGCTGGACAGTGACCTCTCGGCAATGACACCATCCTAAGGGCGTATTGGCGAATTTCGACATTCGCACACAATACTCCGACGTAGGGATTGGACGGCTCGATTTCTTTGGATTGGGTGGGTGGCGAGCTGGAGGGAGTCTGGTCGTCGAGCACGCAATCGCACCAAGCCCTAAATGTGCAGGTCGTGATCGTTGCCCAGGAAGGGCCATTATTAAGAGAGAGGGGTGACTGCTGTAGCTGTGGTACAAATATCATCCGACCCGGGGCCTGAATTCTCGGGTTCTGGCAAAAGCCTTCCTTATTCCAGCTGCTTGTCTTAGAGTCTTCTTCTTTCACCGTCCGCTTGCGACATTGTCCTCCGACGCGCGAAGAGGAATCCAACGCTCGTGCATACGCAGTAATTCTCCTCGCCCTTTTAAGGTTCGTGCGCTGCTCGGCAGGGACACAACCCCTCGTGTTTGCACCGTTTGCTCACCGCCAGAAACCCCAGCAGCATCATGGGATCCGAGCCGCGCGCCGAGCCGCTCCGCCTGGGCAGCATCGCGCCCAATTTCGACGCCGAGACGACCAAGGGCCCCATCAACTTCCACGAGTTCATCGGCGACAACTGGGTGATTCTGTTCTCGCACCCAGAGGACTACACGCCTGTGTGCACGACGGAGCTGGGCGCCTTCGCGAAGCTCGAGCCCGAGTTCGCCAGGCGCGGCGTCAAGCTGATCGGGCTGAGCGCCAACACCATCGAGAGCCATGGCGGCTGGATCAAGGACATCGACGAGATTTCCGGGAGCAACCTGAGCTTCCCGATCATCGGGGACAAGGACAGGAAGGTCGCGTTCCTTTACGACATGTGAGTGTGCCCCGACAATTCGACGATCGTGCGGTTGCGGAAGGACGAGGAAACGCTGACCGATTGGGCGCGCGCGAAACAAACAGGCTTGACCACCAAGATACGACCAACGTCGACTCCAAGGGCATCGCCTTCACCATCCGCTCCGTGTTCGTCATCGACCCCAAGAAGACGATCCGCACCATCCTGTCCTACCCGGCCTCGACGGGCCGCAACACGGCCGAGGTGCTGCGCATCGTCGACTCGCTCCAGACGGGCGACAAGCACAAGGTGACGACGCCCATCAACTGGCTGCCGGGCGACGACGTCATCGTCCACCCCTCGATCAACAACGAGAAGGCCAAGGAGCTCTTCCCGGACTTCAAGATGGTCAAACCGTACCTGAGGTTCACGCCCCTCCCGAAGGAGAAGACGAGCGCGGCGAACTAAGGGCGGGGCAAGGTCCGTGAGGAGGGTTTTTGCGGAGTAATGGGGAGCCCTTCTTGATGGAGAGGAGGACAAAGTTGGAGAGTGAGGAATCTTGCTATAGAGCGATTGGCGTCTCGGTACCTAGGAATTCAAACTCACTCCATTCATCTAGGACAAGGGCACTTTTCGGCGTGGGCTGCGGCACCTGTTGGACTGGCGTCTGTGGTAAGCAGAGAGCTCTCCCAACGGAGGTTGCCGTGCTAGCAGCATCCCCGGAAAATAATTACATAACAATTCAATAAAAAGAAGAGAAAATTCCCGATCCCAAACACTGCGAATTTCCCAAAAATAAATTAAAAAAGTAAAAAAAAAGGAGGCGCCATGCATAACCTAATCCTACCAGCTATTTTAAATTTTTTACCAAGCGTGTCTAGCTGTCGGTGCTGACCAACAGCGGGCCGCAACAGCCAACGGAGATTCACACACTTCAGCCCCCAAACTGCGGTGATTGGAGAAGGCCGGGCGCGGGCGGGCGAGACACGCGGCGCGGGATCCGCAGCCGAGCCGTCGACCGGGCCGTCGACCGGGCTCGGGGAATCCCTACATGAAAGGGCAGGGAGGGGGGTTTATGTCTTGCGGGGAACGTGGCGGCAACCGTCGCATGAATGGAAATGTCTTCCCCCGGCCAACCTCCGGGCCAAAGAGGCGGGTCGAACAAAGCCAAGGATGGATCGGTGCGCTCGCCGTCCCCGGGCTATGTAGGTGTGTACCTATGTATACGGAGTAACCTATCGATCGATCGGTCAGGGGGTTGTGAGACCGTCCCGCGAGAGAAGAGGAAGGCCATGGACTTGATGATGCATCGAGTAGACGAGTAGACGAGCAGATGTATACTCCGTAGAACAACATAGAACAACATGGAGGAATGAGAGGGCACCATGGGGCGGCTAAACACAAAGGAAGAGAGGAAGTCATTGCGGTGCCGCAGGCAGGATCCCACCTGACTGGGGGACTTTGACTTAGCCCGTTGCCTGCCAAGCCCCGCCGGCCGTTGGAGCTCGCCTAGGCCCGATTCGACCTTCGACTGTGCGTGGGACCCACTCCCCTCCCGTTTTTAGGCTTGCCAAACCTCGTCCTGCGTCCCCCGTTCCCCGTTTTCGAGGAGCCTCATCTTCGTCGTTCGGCTTTTTACCTGCGAGGCAAGACGAGAAGGGGCCTTGTTCTTTTCGGGAAAGGGAAAGGGAAAGCCTTCCCGCTTCTGCTCCGTGGTCCTCAAGCTCCGCCGGAACCAGACGTTTGTTTCCCCCTCGCCGGGTCTCCGGTGCTTTCCCGCTTAGGGGTAGGGTGGTGTGTGCCCTTCGAGGGACAGAACCGGGAAGGAAACGACGAGGCTTCTTGCCCCGTCTGTTTGCGCCTGCGTCGGCCCCGTTCGCTTTAGGTAGGTTCCGCCCATTTCTTTGTCCTTTCCCATGGCGCGACCAGAGCGCCGCCGGTTCCGTCGTCCCGTGTTTCCTTTCTCTCGTCTCTCCTTCCTCTCTCTCCGTCGCCTGGTCTTGCATGGCAGGCGGATCGGGACGAGGCGAACCGGCCTTGCCTTGCACGGGGCGCCATTTCCCGTTCGGCGCCATGGCTTGGTCCAGCGATCACGCGCTGTCTCGGACAATCTGGTACCACGGTCACCAGTGCCACGGCAGCGGCCGTTCCTGCTCCATGCAGTAACATACGGCACATAGCTACCGGGCCACCGGCTATCCCCGCCGTCCGTTGCATTGGTCCCTCCCGTGCGCCACCGGCTGTGTCCGCGAGACCACGCCGTGCTCGCCGGCGTGCCTTGCGAGCGGGAAAGAGACCCAAACACCGTGTCGAGCACCGCTACCTGGGATAGCCCGGGCCGGTGTTGTTGCGGTACTTAGAAAACCGTCAACCAAGCTTCTGTTCCGTCCGTGTTCGAGTCCTGGCGCCTCTTCCATCCTGTTCTTTCAGTCGTCTTTGCCCGCGTGAGCTGTTGTCCGTCGGCCGCGTCCCGCAGTTCGTGAGTGCGTTCGAGCCTCCTCCGCCGCTGACATGGTTCCGCTAGGCATTTTCGGGTATCCCGAACCCCAGACCCCGTCCGGCGGCGTCCTCAAGGTCCCCTTTCCGTGGGCCAGGCCCAAGCCGGCGCCGTTCAGGCCGCCCGGGCGGCCGGGAGATCCGGAGCAGCAGAAGCCTCGATCGACGCCTGCCGGCAACCACCCTGCGTACCGATCTCATCTCGAAACCGACCAACAGCGGGACCGTTGCGGCCCAGCGCCGGAGCCTGTCTCGTCTGCTTCGCCGCCGCAGCTACCGGCGCCACTGTATCCACTACTAACGCAGCCAGCCGCCCTTGTTCCGGCGCATTCAAGTCCGTCATCCAACCCGGCCGCCGGCCGCCGGCCCAAGCACGTTCCAATCGTCATCCCGCACTATGACCCCGTCGTAGCACCAGAAACCGACCCCTGCCACACCACTACACAGTGTTCACCAAAAGCGCCATCCAGTTGCAGCGGTGTGACTAGCTCTGAGAGCAACAGCCTGTGGCTGAGTCCGTCCATCCACCCGTCGTGCTCTTATTCTTCCCTCCCTCCTAAACCCGCACTGGCCGGGGACGTCGCTACAAGGCCTCGTCACTGGTGGAAGCCTAGGCATGTGGAGATAGTGATCCCTTCCTGGGCGCAGCCAGTTCACTTTCCGTCCGACTTTTTGGCGAGGACGCCTGCCAGCCATCGCTCGAGCAGCGACAGCACTAATAGCAGCAGAAGGACTTCAACATTCCCAACCATGTCAAGACAGACACCCAACACGAGCCGTACCAACACTATGGACTCGTCCATCTCGGCGCCGTCGCCATCCCAGCTCCAGTCGGACCAATTCAAAGGCGGCTCCGGCGCGTACCTCTCGAGCGTGAACAGCAGCCAGTCGAGCCTGCCGCAGCATGGCGCGACATCCGAGCAGCGAGATGCCGCGAGCGCAACCACCCGCACCCCCGGATCGGCGGTGCCGTCGTCGGCGCACTCGCCTGCCGTACAACAGACGGCCGGGCTTGGCACCCCCAACTCCACCGCAGGCCTCTCCGGTCTAGTCTGCAACGTGCACCGGACGACGGGCAAGGAGCCGCGATCGTTGGTCGGCGCCACGACCACGGTGCTGGGCGATCGGCTGTACGTCTTCGGCGGCAAGCGGCTTTCCCGAACGCGGCCGCTGCTGACCTCGGACTTGTACGAGCTCGACCTCATCCGCCGGCATTGGACCAAGATCGACGCCAAGGGCGACATCCCGCCGCGGCGCTACTTCCACAGCGTGTGCGCGCTCGGCGACACCAAGCTCGTCTGCTACGGCGGCATGTCGCCGGCGATGTTGCCCAACGGGCAGCCCACGGCGGCCGCGCAGGCGTCGCCCGGCGTGTCCGAGCCGCAGCCCGAGGTGGTCGTCATGTCCGACATCCACATTTTCGACGTGCCGACGCGGACGTGGATGAGGGTCCAGACGCCCGAGGCGCCGCAGGGGCGGTACGCGCACTGCGCGGCCATCCTGCCGTCGTCGGCCGTCTTCTCGTCGAGCAACGCTACGCTGAGCGCCATCCAGCACAACCCGGCCGCGGCGACGAACCCGAACCAGGGCTCCATCGGCGTCGCGCTCGACGGGACGGGCGGCGCCGAGATGGTGGTCGTGGGAGGGCAGGACTCGGCGAACCACTACATCGAGCAGATCAGCGTGTTCAACCTTCGCAGCCTGAAGTGGACGGCCACGAACACGCTCGGACGAAGCTGCGGCGCGTACCGCAGCGTCGTCGCTCCTCTCAATTCCATCCCGGCGTCCCGGATCGGCACGGGGGTGCGCGGCGCCGACTCCGATGCCGAGGACCAGCTCAATGACAAGGCCCAGCACGCCGGCTCGGCCATGCTCATCTACTCCAACTACAACTTCCTCGACGTCAAGCTCGAGTTGCAGATCCGCAACCTGGACGGCACGCTGACGGAGAAGCCGATGCACGGCTCATACACGCCGCCGGGCCTGCGGTTCCCTAACGGCGGCGTCATCAGCAACCACTTCGTCGTGAGCGGGACGTTCCTGACGTCGTCGAAGCAGGAGTACGCGCTGTGGGCGCTGGACCTGCGGACGCTCAAGTGGGCGCGCATCGAGGCGGGCGCCAACATCTTCAGCCAGGGCAGCTGGAACCGCGGCGTGCTGTGGAACCGGCGCAACACGTTCGTGGTGCTGGGCAACCGCCGGCGCAACCTGGTCGAGGACTACAACCACCGCCGCATCAACTTCGCGAACGTGTGCATGGTGGAGCTCGAGGCGTTCGGCCTCTACGACAACCCGCGCCGCGCGGCGCCCGCGTCGTCGTACACGTCCGTCTCGGCGCCGCTGCAGCTGCGCCAGCTCGACCCCACGGCCGGCGGCAGGCGGCTGCTGCGCGCGGCGGACGAGCTCGGCCGCATGGTGCTGGCGATGCAGGAGCTGGCCGACATGGAGATTCTGGCCGTCAACGGGGAGCGGGTGCCGGTCAACTCGAGGATTTTGGCGAGGCGCTGGGGCCCTTACTTCAACAAAGTTTTCAGGGAGAACGCGGCGCTACAAGAGGGCGGGGATGCGGCGACGCTGAGACCGCCCGGGCTGGGTGGAACGGGGGGGGGCGCGGCCGGAGGATCGGGAGGATCGACAGGATCGGGATCGGGCGGGTCGGCGACGGTGCGTGGGGAGAGGGATACGTCGCGCAACTCGGCCGTCACCATCACGCCCAGCGTCAAGACGGGCTACTCGAACAGCACCGCCCTCACGGACGGGCCCGCGACCCTGCAGCCGTCGGCGGCGGGCGCCAGCGCCGGCGTCGCGCCGCACCACCACCCCCAGCCCGGCGCGCACGCCTCGCAAGCCGCGGCCGCGACCACGGCCTTCGACCCGCCCGACACGCGCGCGCCGAACCCGTCGCAGCGGCCCCGCACGCTCTACCTGCCGCACACGGCCCCCACGATCCAGGCGCTGGTGCACTACCTGTACACGTCGTCGCTCCCCGCGCCCGACTCGCCGCTCAGCACGCCCCAGATCCTGTGCTCGCTGCTGCAGCTCGCGCGGCCGTACCGCGTCGACGGCCTGCTCGAGGCCGTCATCGCCCGCCTGCACCGCGTCCTCGACGGCCGCAACACCGCCGCCATCTTCAACGCCGCCGCCATGGCCGCCGGCGGCGGCGACGCCGTCGCCTTCGCCACGGGCGCCGGGCCCGCCGCGCCGGGCACCGCCGCCGCCGCTGCCGCTGCCGCCGCCGCCGTCGGAGGCGTGCAGCCGCCGCTCGCGACCAGCGTCGCGGGCCCCGAGGCGGCGGGGCTGCTGGGCCGCGGCGCAGCCGGACTGAGGATCAACACAGCGGTCGGGGCGGCGGGCGGGGCCCGAGCGGCGAACGGCACGCCGGGGCCGGGCCCGGCGTCGGCCGCGGACCCGTCGACGGATACGGACACGGACGACGAGGCGCAGAGCAGCGTGAGCGCGAGCACGAGCGCGAGCGAGCTGTCGAGCGTGGGCGGGGTGTCGGGCGACGGGGACGGGGCCGGCGCGGGCGCGGGGACGGGCGCGGCGAGGGTGGGCGCGGGGATGGGCCTGACGGCGGAGGAGAGGGAGGTGTGGGCGGGGGAGTTGAGCGCGGTGGTGGGGCTCCAGAAGAGGGGGCTGAGGGGGTTGATGGAGGGGAGAAGGATTAGGGAGATGGGGAGGGGGGGCGGCGCCGGGGGCGGCGAGGCGGAGGGGAGTGGTGGCGGGGGGGGGAGGGTCGGGTTGGGTATTGCGTAGGGGGCGTGGGTGGTTTGGTGGGGTTGTGGTATCTTTAGACGAGCATGTTTTATGGTTAGGTTGGGTTGGATTTTGGCTGAGCTGGGTTGGGCTGGGCTGGATGCCTTTGGTGTCTTGGAGATGGAGATTGTGTGTGTGTGCATGTGTGGGGCATTTAGAAGGACGGACGAGGGGCTCATATGGCGGATCTGTCGTTGCATGCATACCTAGGGATAGGACGATTGCAATTCATCTTGGCGGTTAGATGTATGGAGGATGATGCATACGACTTAAATTGTGGGAGCGGGGCGATCTGCTTATATTTGTGTTTGGATGTTCCACACGTGGATATTTTATGGGTGACGTGCGTGAAGGGGTATTACTGTGGTGGGTTAGTCGGGCTTTATTCTTGTGCTTCTAGGAGTGCTTTCTGTGCTTTTCTGGGCGTAAGTGTTGTAGGATGTGTTGGAGTTGAAGCATAGAGGAAATTTCGGTTTCTTGGTAATAAAATGATATTACTGAGTACGCGTTGGTAGCCGTAGGCTATTGTTATGGGCTCAAACTATAAACGCCAATGCCGCTCCCGCGTGACAGCTTGTCAATGCGGCGAGTATTCGTGAAGGTGTGTTGTTGGCTGGTCGTTTTTTCAAAGGTGAGATCGGGGTCGAGTCGAGATGTAGATTTTGGTCGGGCCCAGCTTGTGTAAGGCATCCGCGCCTCCCCTCAGGATTCCGCGCCCAAATCTTTCCTGGACTGGTCGGCTAGTGGCCTTCGTGGATCCTTGCCGCTCAATCTACGATTATCGTTCACGCCGTCCCTCTAAGCGCGCTATCCGGCGCCCGTCGTTGCTATGACAGATTCACTACGATCAGCGATAATCAAAGCGATACCCATTGCAACCAGGCTAGATGTGTTTCGCGAGTCCGCTCAGTCGCTGTCCCGAGAACTTGTCCCTTCCAAGCCCTCCGTGGTGCTGGATCGAACAGGTAGTGAATGCCTTGGAAATTACGCCCTTGACCTCGTCCTCGCGCTGCAAGCCCTTCCTTCTTCTAGTCAGCTGCCATCCTGCAGCAGCGAAAAGATCATATTTAGCGATCTCTCGCGGCTCTACTAAGCTATCAGCGCCGGTATTTCGACCTCTAATGCGTTATACCCCTCCTCCGTGCAGCCCTTAACTAGGATTCCGATACCGTGATCTAGGAGAAGGTCTATAATCTACTTGTAGAACCGAAACCGCCGACCTTACTAAACTATCGACTCCCTTATCCGGCCCTTCGACCTTAGCTACCGCCCTGAAAGGGTTTCCGTAGAGCTCTACAGATCTATACCAACAATAGTAGTAGTTAGTATTCGGTAGAAACTAGTAGATGCTAGGCAGACTAGCTAATCCGAGGGTTACTTTAGACCCTAGTTTTAGGGCTGCTACTCTAAAGGACCCGATAATTAGGGCCTTTATAAAAGCTTAGGATAATATAGTAAGTAGAGAAAAATCCTATATAATTGTTAGCGTATATATAGTTCCTAGCCGGCAGCATCGCACTTGAAGTGCGATACTGTGCCAGTCTTTTGGCCAAGTTGGTTAGCTACAGGCTAGGGTATGCTAGTCCTAACAATTAGTAGGCTAAGCGAGACCTAAGGGCGAATAGGCATATAAACTAATAGCAAATTATAATAGAAGTATAATAAATAGATGCTATAAGGACGTAGTATAGATATATTATAAACTAATCGCTAAGGGTAGAAGCCCTTAGCTTCTTTACCGCTATCTTAGGAGAGTAGCATTACGCGTGCTAGTGTTTAGGGCCTTTCCCTATATGGAAAGGACCCGGGCCATATCCTTTCAACACCATGGTAACAAGCATCGACGGACCAAGAGAGCGATAGAAGCCAGAAGCTTTGCCGAACGAATCAGCGCGCTCCAATTCACCACACCAAAGGTATGGCTAGCTATCCCCTTGCGTCCACTTCTAGTCTGGCCTCTGTCTACGACTATGTACATATCGCCTCAAGAAGTGACGTATCTGTTGCCGGGAATGCATATTCATGGATGAAGCGGGGTTTTTGTGGCGTGCCTTGGTCGATCGTCGAACTTTGGCTTCATTGTTAGTGGCGAGTAAGAATTGAATTCGCTCCAGCTGAAGAGCACATTTGGTAAAGGATGTATGGACGGCATTGGTGAGCTTCTGTACGTGCCTTTGCAGGCTCCGTTGGTTCGTCTTGTCAAGCCCGAGTATATCCTGTTCGATCAGTTTCTGCAGCGGTATAAGGGCCTCTACTACCACTGGCGTCGCGGGCGTCTGCGGCACTTCGTGTCGCGGACAAGACCTCACCTTATCGGCTTTCCGAATGGTTATTTCTAATAGGAGCTTCTGCGTACCTCGATCGGGATTGAATAGGAACAAACCACTTCCTCTCTATCCAGCTAGAATATTCTTCTTCGTAATCGCCCTTTCTCTTGCTAGACTGTACAGATAAGCGAAATGCTGCTTACCGATTACATTTACACCTCACTCCATTCGTTCAACCTGCTCGCGATAGGGCTGGAGCTTGTGGGAGCTGTGAGAGGGCATACGGCATAGGATGATGTTGTTTTTCGGAACAAACCTCCAGAATTTCGAGGGTCTCATATTAGCATCCGTGGTTTCTTGTTGGCACGTTCTTTGGTTTAGGGATCAAATATATACTTAAGCTACTACAAGCTGATGTGGGAGTCCGAGAATCACCTCTCAGAGTGGGTATAGAACTATCCCGGGATGGGATATATAATCTAATTCGCCCTATAGGTTTTCGCTGCCTAGATTATTATAGGAACTAGACCTTTACTATCTCCACTTATATATTCGATGGCCGTGACCATCGTACGCTTAACGCGCGCGGCTCTATAACTTCGCACGTCGTCCTTACCGACTAGGACTTTGACAGAGCTTGGCACATTCAGTATGACCCCCGTCTCGTCCCATGTTATAGACATTCTCAGCCAGCAGAGTAGGGTTTCGTAGTTCCTTTTCCATTACCCCAAACCACCGCACGACCTCATCTTGGACGCTCCCGACTGTATGATCCAAAGCGGCAGCAACACCGCCGTAATGTTCGCGCTGCACACTGCCTGAGGTGTAGACAAGGCTGAAGAACCGTGATATATTGGACATACCTCCATAGACACGTGTGTGGGAGACTTGAGATGCCTGAATGGTAGGCTCATCTCGCTACATAGTCGGTCTTACAAGAGATTCTTGACTTCTTTGGATTGGTCAAGCCAACTAGTCGATTCCATATACGGTTCGAAATTGAACAACAGTCAGATCTTATCGTAACCTCTAGAGCAGCTTCTGGCCGCTGCTATTTGTAGCGTGCTCACGTATTTTGAGCAATATGTGGCACTTCTAGGCAAACTTTCTGAGCTTAAGGCTCAGCCGAGCCAGAAAAGCGCAACCGGAAAGAGTACGATATAGCGTACGTGGCCAATGAATATTATGTGTATATATCTAGGCAGGCGAACATATGCTATTACAAGCTCGACACGAACAGGGAAAAAGGAACCCACATGCTTTCGGTGATGACCCAATCAATATTCCCCCAAAGAGTTGCGCGCGAGGAAACTCACAATCGTATGACGTTGCTGTTTGCACCGTAAAGTGCAGCCATCGCTCCGCCCCTGCAATGGGGACAGCCACGGCAAAGAAAAATGCAAGAATAAGACCCAACAGAAGCACCTAAACACCGAGTTGATGAATCTGTTTTGCGCGCGAGCAGGTCGCTCGAATTAAGCAAGGCGAGCATCCGGAGCCAAAAAAGAAAAAAACGCCTACGCTCGAACACCATGAAAAAAAAAAAAGAAAAGAAAAGGAAAGAAAAGAGCAAACATATCTCATCCTCTCACGTCCCCCTTCCAACCTTCTCCCCCTCGCCTTCCTCCCCCCTCTCTAGGCTCCCCCTCAGGAGCCCCCTCTCCCCTTCCCACCCCACTCCCCTCCAACTCCGCCACCTCCGTCCCCTGCATCTCGAACACCTGCCCCGCCCCCCGCCCCCACCCGCCCTCTCCCCCCGCCGGCATCTCCACCTTCCCCGTCCCCTCCGCGTCCATCTCCACCTTCCTATTCGCCTCCGCGTCCATCTCCACCTTGCCGCCGACCGCGCCCTCCAGCTCCGCCGCCGCCGGCGCCTTGCGCCCCCCGCCCTGCAGCTCGGCCGCCCGCCGCCGCCGCCGCTCGTCGCCCGCGTGCAGCTCGGCCGGCTCCGCCGCCGCCCGCCTGCGCCTCCTGCGGCGCCGCAGCACGAGCGCGGCGACGACGGCGACGGCGATGGCGGCGGCGGCGGCGCCGACGGCGATGCCCGCGATGGCGCCTGCCGCCAAGCCCCCGTCGGCGTCGTCGGCGTCGTCGTCGGCGGCGGTGCCGTTCCCGGCGGCGGCACCGGGGGCGAGGATGGCGACGGGCGACTGGGCGGCGCCGGGGGCGGGGAAGACGGCCTGGGCGAGGGAGAAGTTGCGGCGGTCGTAGTCGGCGACGAGGTAGGCGTGCTGGAGGAAGGCGCGGCCGAGGACGAGCTGGGAGTCGTTGGCGGCGCGGCGGAGGGGGAAGTACGGGGCGGCGGAGTCGGCGTCGGCCGAGGTGGCCGAGGTGGTGGCGTTGGAGACGCGCGGCGAGGCGACGGAGAGGGCCAGGGCCGAGTAGGGCAGGGTGATGGCGACGGTTTCGGACGCGGCCGGGGAGTCGACGGTCGCGGCCAGGGTGAAGGTGACGCTCGGGTCGAGGTCCGAGAGGGTCGCGGCCGTCGCCTCGTCGAGCAGGTAGAGCTGGGCGTCGTCGTCGTAGGTGAGGTTGAAGGCGGCCTCGAAGCGGTCGCAGGCGGTCTCGGGCAGCCAGATGTCGGGCACGAGGGCGTCGATGTAGGCGAAGATGGGGTCCGGCAGCAGGTCGGGCTGGGCGACGCCGGCCGCGTCCGTCGTCACGGCCGCGACGCCGACGAGCAGGTCGTACGAGATGTCGGCGCCGAAGGGGAAGCTGACGAGGCTGTCGGGGCCGTCGACGCGGGCGGCGTCGTAGCCGCCCAGCGTCAGGCTGCCGAAGACGGGCGGCAGGCGGTTCCTGGCGCCGGCGGTGTAGGCGAAGCTGCGGCCGGGGATGACGCCGTCGCGCACGAGGCTCTCGAGGAACGACGGCTGCGGGTCGTTGAAGTCGGAGAAGTTCATGGGCGTCGGGTCGAGCCCGACGGCGCCGATCCAGAAGTCGGGCGTGCCGATGCCGCCGACGATCTGGCGCGCGGCCGTCGCGCCGCCGGCGCCCTGCAGCCCGACGGTGAGGCTGTCGAAGCCGTAGATGGCGTTGCCGGACAGGCCGAGCTGCGACTCGACGTAGAGCGACAGCTCGAACAGCCCGATCTCGTCCCAGCTGCTGCTGGCGGTGTAGTCGAAGGTGAAGCCGCGGTCGTCGGGGCACGACTCCGGCAGCGAGGCCGGGCAGCCCTCGGGCACGACGACCCACGAGCTGGAGCCGCCGAGCGAGGGCAGCAGGCGCACGCGCTGCGGCGGCGTGCCGACGAGGAAGTCGAACGTCGACCACGGGCCGTCGACGCCGTCCCTGTGCCGCAATGGTCAGCGGCCTCGGTCTCGTCCTGCCGGGGGGAGGGGGCGCCGGTCCGCAACTCACCAGTACTGGCTCGCCGGCACCATCACGGGCTCCGTCGCATTCGACACGGCGACGTCCTGCCCTGCGACGGGCCGCGGCCCGCGCCTGTCGTTCGCCGCCAGCGCCAGGAAGCCCAGCAGCCAGCTCGTCCGCCGCGGCCGGCGCCGCCGCCACAGCTCCATCCGGCGTCGTGTCGCAGGCCTGTCCTCGGGGGCAGTTGCCGCCTCGCCAGAGCTACCGGGTCGCGGCATTCATTTCAGTCCGGCGGATCGCGCGAGAGAGAGAGAGAGTGCGTGTGTGTGTGAGAGCGCATGCGTCGGATGGCAGACCAGAGCAAATGAAGATCCGCAACGACAACTCCGAAAGCAAGCGCGTTGCCTGCACAGCCTCGGCCTCGCCCCGGCCAGAATAGAATCCCCCGACCGGCCCCTGCTCGCCGCGTGCGTTTCAAACGCGCCCGTCCTGGCGCCGTGGCGGTGCGCGCGCGCGCCTCATTGGCTTGTTCTGGGGTTTGGGGGCCGGAAACAGGCTCGACACGGGCGTAGCACATGCATAAAACCACCATCTGCGCAGGGCTGACGAGTGGCTTTGCGGGCCTATCGTCGTCCCCGGCTCCGTCCTCCTGAACCCAGGCAGGATAATGCCAGAGGGAGGTATCAACTTCTCTACCGAGCCGCCCCTGGAAGCATATCAACGCACAAGGGCTCGGCGGCGCTTCTACCAGATCGTCGACCGTTTCGAGGCTGCAGACTGTAGCAGTAGTACTAGCAGCAGCAGCAGCAGCAGCAGCAACAGATACAATCGCCCTCGATTGGTCCGCCTTACCTTCGAACATGCGCTCTCTGAGGAATCCAAAGATAATGTTCTGCGGGCCTTTTTCCGATTCATGCCATCCCCGATGGATGAGGATAAAGATATCGACTTTACCAATGAGGACCTAGAGAAGGAGGTCTATTCGTCCCTAATCGGCTTCGCAGAGTACCTGTTGAATAATTTCTTCCTGCCCCGTCTGGCCCCTGCTACCCTCTTTGTCTTTTGATTGTTACTAACATCTTCTAGTAAAAGCTTCTTCCAGAAAAACCCCCCAGCCCTCGCCTGTATACCATTCGGCAGTCCAGGAAGCCCAAGGAGCGCAAGAGTTTGCCGGGACGCCGACCCGACTGTCTACTCTTCGGGGTAGCTGTCTTGTTCGCGACCGCCATCGTTGCGTAATAACCCGCAGATTCGATCTTGCCGAAGCAGAACGTCGTATAGGACGTAGTGGCTCTAGCGCTCAAGATGACGACGGGGAGTTACTTGCGAACGAGACGAGAGACTGGGAGAAGCTAGAAGTAGCCCATATCCTCCCGCATTCTCTGACGAAGGTTGGACTGGATTCCCAATCGGTATGCATAGCTCGATAAATCAATCGGCTTCTCCAAGCTAACAGTCTGTCGAGGAGCGTTCCAAACAAGCCGCCCTGATGATCCTCAACATGTTTGATAACGGCGTCGCCCATCTAATCGAAGGGATTGACATTGACCGGCCGCGTAACGCCATCACGCTTACCCCAACACTCCATTGGCAGTTTGGTAGCTTCCGGAATTTCTTTACGCCTTCTGCCGATCATCAGCCGCATACATACCGAATCGACTCGCACCTTCCCGTCCTCCTACGAGGTCCTCTCCCTGTCACTCGTTCCCTTTATCTTACCGAGACGCGGACAATCGACCCCCCTTCGCCTCGGCTCCTCGCAGTCCATCGCGCCATCAGCTATATCCTCCACCTCTCTGCAGCGGGGGAGTACATCGATAAGATCCTCGAGGATATAGAGGAGCAGGGTATACGGGCGGATGGGTCGACCGAACTAGGCCGCCTCGTGAGTCTCAGATTGTATGGGTGGTTGGATGGCACTGTTGATGCCTATTGATATTCTAACTGTAGTCGGTTAGGGCAAGGTGCACTAGTAGAGCAAGATAGAATGCAATTCTCACTTGTCTATAGTTTCGGCGATGTTCGTCCCCGCTCCCATTTCACTTGACGCCTGTCCGGGTATTCGGGACGGTAGGCTGTTGATCATATACTATACCCTCATCAATGGGAATCTCTTGCCTCGATCAAGGACTATAATGCGGGACTCTTATTAACAATTTCTCCATGTTAGTAGCGTCCGGTCTACTTACGTGCACGTGAAACCCGCAAAGAATTAGCACCCCCCCTTTTTTTTTATCTGTGGCGGCAGCGCCCCGAGAAGCTGCCATCTATCGTACACCGGAAAGCTTGAAGGTGAGGAAGAAGAAGATGGAGGGAAGAGGGAAAAGGGAGAGGGGAAAAGGAAGAAAAACCACTCCGTCTCCCGCAAGAGCTCGCCCGGGATATCATCCATCAACCGTCGGTCTTCCACGCTTAATTCCGCTAACCCCACCTCTCTCCGCTGGACATCCGCGGCTCTTTGCTCTACTGTTTATTGTTTCCCCCACCAGACACCTGCGGATACGAACCGGCCGATCTTGGCCCATTCACTTGAAAAACATATCTCATGTTATCGCGCGTAAAACCCCCCAATACTCTCCACGCAAGCTCTAGAAGGAATTTTACCACATGAAGTCGCAATCACCTGCCCACACGCCCTCCCTGTCAAACCCGACCTCCCATTATAACTCAACAATACAGACCCTCACCCGCCCCAGCCATCTGGCAGCCTTGCCCCAAAACCTCCCGCTCGACCCACCACCTCCTCACCTCCTCCTCTTCCTCTTCTCCCCCACCACGCTCCCCTTCCTCCTCCCCACCACACCCTCCTCCCACTCCTCATCCATCGGAATATCCCACTCATCATCATCCTCGTCCCCATCGTCCTCGCCCTCGCCCTCGTCCTCGTCTTCGTCCTCATCCTCATCATCAACCCTCCACTCCCCCCTCCCCCCATACTCCTCCCCTCTACTCTCCCCCTCCACAGACACGTCCTCCCCCCCCTCGCCATGCTCCTCCCCATCATCCCCCATCTCCCTCACCCTCCCGTCCACCCCCTCGAGCGTCGCCTCCGGCATCCGCAGCCTCAACCTCTTCGCGCTCCCCGCCTTCGCCGGCATCCCCACCGTCGCCTCTCCCGCCCCCGTCGCCGACACCGACACCGACGCCGACCGCCGCGTCTTGCCAACCCCTCCTCCTGCGCCGGGCGCCGCCGCCAACGCCGCCGACGCTGAGCGCTTGCCCGGCGGGTCCACCTTCTTCTCGCTCCTATTGACACGGATCTTGACCCGGGCCGGGCGTGTAGCGCCGGCGGCGGTGGCGGTGGCGGCGGCCGGCTCGTCCGTCTCCGCGCCGCCCGTGCCGGTGCTTTTCGTGCCCGAGGCGGCGCCGGATCCGCTCTTAGTCGCCGGCGCGTTGGCCACCACGTGCACGGGCTGGGCCGCCGCCTTGCTGGCAGCGGCGTCTTTGCCGCTCCCGCCGCCCTTGGACGGGCCCAGCTCGCCGCGTTCCCAGAAGTTGCGCGATATGTCCTTGGGGTAGCCGTAGTCGAAGAAGAGCTCCTCGCCGGGACGGATCTCGCAGCTGGCGAAAAGACCGATGCGAACCAGGCCGCTGCAGAGCTTGAGCCGGGCGAAGCTGTTCTGTATGTCTGGCCGGGAGCTGTGGTTCACGAAGCGGAATTTGTTGCCGAAGTGAGTTGCGTCGATTTCTTGGCCTGTGTTTGGGGCGGGGACGGGACCGTTAGCAATGAGAATTTCAAGCGCAAGCCGAGGGCAAGAGAAACCTACGTGTGTTTAGCTTGAACGTGTAGTTCGTCGACAGATACTGGTAAGTCGCGCCCCTCCGGTCGCCCTCCGGTTGAGAGATCAGCTCGCCCTTATACTCGCCCAAGAACTCCTCCGGCTTGGCCGGCTCTCCCATGAACAGCCC
This sequence comes from Lineolata rhizophorae, assembly GCA_010093515.1. NCBI lineage: Eukaryota > Fungi > Ascomycota > Dothideomycetes > Lineolatales > Lineolataceae > Lineolata > Lineolata rhizophorae. Next base: position 475,260 of record MU001692.1, read on the forward strand.
GAAGCCTTGCACCTCCGACTTGCCTAAGATGGTCCTCTTCTGGACGCCCCTCTGAATCGCGCAGTTCTGACAATTACTCCGCACGACCTTGGCATTGTACCTATTGACTGGGTCGAGCACCTCCACCACGCCACAGGTCCCGCACAAGTCCGGATCGCACTCGCGGCGTGTCTTCTGACATTCGCACCTAGTCTCGTTGTTGCAGGCACGTCCCGAGGCGGCGCAGGTACAGCCGCGGAACCGACGCGCGCAAGAGACGGCGCAGCCACACGTCTTCTCGCAGGGCATCTGCCGGCGGTAGCAGCTACATTCGGCCGTCTCGCACGTCTTGCCAGGGTGACTGCACGGGTAGAACGGCCTCCTCGCGTCAATTTTCCACGCGTTAGTCTTGAACCAATTGATGACGTTAGGCCTCTTGCTGTTTGAGGAAGACGCGCCGTTGTCCCCGCCGCCCTGGTTGTTGCCATGGCCGTTGATCTGACGGCTCGACACTTCCGAGGTAGATTCCGCCCTCGCCGCTTCGTCGCGCTCTACGGCTATGATGCGCTTGCGAATGTTGATGCTCTTAGGGTCGTACCAGTCGGGCGTGTCGTCTTCCGACTCTGATGCTATCCCAGGGCTCTCTTTGCTGGTATTATAAGCGCGCTCTGAAGCTACCGAACGCGAGCGGGAGCGTCCTGTGGCTGCAGTTCGGCGTGATGGGCGGCCCGACTCTGAGTCGTATCCCATATCGTCAGAGTCTTCGTTTTCTACGTACTCGCCGTGAGCTGTACAACTGTGACTGGGTGATAAGTTAGTATTAATGAACTGGTGGAGTCATAAGCGTGGGCGACCACGAGACTTACAGATGGCAAATCCGACATGCCACATCTCGAAAAGGCTTCTCTTCACCCTGTGTCGCATTTCCATTGTCGTCGTCTTCGTCACCATCCACTTTCTTAAACAGCTGTACCGCAAACTCGCTCCTCCTAGCCACCTGAAACAAGCTGAAGCTGATTGCTTTCTTGAAAGCGATAGCCGCCAGACCCGCCTTCGCTAGTTGTGCCTCCGATGGCGGCTCTATGAACAGCATAATTTTCTTCCACCTGCGTTCTGCGTTCTTGATCTGCTGATCGCAGGTGGCATCGCGCTCCTTGAGAAGCACTCTGGCTGAGTGGTCATCCAAGCCCGCCTCCGCCATATTCCACTTCTTTGTTTTGCCCTGGACGAAGACGCATAGCACATGCGAGAAGTCGACGCCGATCTCGTCTAGGAACTCCTCCACGTATGGCTCGTACTTCCTGGCCTTCTCCGCGAACTCGACGAGAGTCTTCCGCTCGTCTGGCAGCACCTTGAACCGCTGGCTTACCTCCTCGTACCAACCTGGCGGATCCTCATCCTGGTCAAAATGTGGCCAGAAATTGAGTGACTTGTTGTTCTCGGCCACCAAGTTGTGCCGCACGCTCGTGTAGTCCGAGTACCGAGGCCTGTTGATCGCGCCCGCCGAGATCATGATCATGGCATCAGGATGTATGCTGATGGTCGACCTGTGGCCTTTGATGACCTCCTGCTGTATTCGTTGCGTTCCGATTGGCTCGGTCTTGTGTGGCGTCGGGCGCTGGATCGGCTTCACGTTGGCAAAAGGGGAGACTTTCTGGCGGAAGGGTTCGGGATTGAGGTTTGGGCCTAGCGCAAGGTTGGACCGGGTGTTGCTGGATGAGGTGTTACCGCTGGTATTATCAGCGCCGTCGACAGTGCTCTCGGCCGGTCTCTCGGTGTAGTCGAGACGCGAAAAGCAGTTTCGCGCCGCGTTAAGGTAAATCCCGGTTGCTCGTACGTGATCGTCACGTATCTCATCTACGAGCCTGGCGCAAACGCGCTCAATTTCGTTGTAGACGGTCTGTACAGGCGACGGAGTAGAGGTTAGGAGACTGGTCTCCTGCTTCATAGGAGGAGCAGTGGGCGCTGGAGGCGGTGCTTGGTCATTGTACCTGGCCGCCGCACGACGGGTTTGCATCGGCATCTCGGCTGGCTGCGGTGATAGCTTCGAGGATCTGTGGTTCGGCGATGATGTTGCGGTGCTGATCACTTCAGCTCTAGTGCGAACCGAGGAAGACTGGGTAGTGTCCTTTGGCGGTGCGATGTCGGCAGAACGAGTTCGAGGAGGGAGGACGAGTTTGGCGTCAGAAGGTGGAGATGCACTTAGTGCGATCGCAGTTGCTCCATTGTCAAGCTCGTTTGTCGGGTTTGGTGAGGCGCGACGAGAGGGGAAGGACGACTGTGCCGGCACAGAAGACGTCTGTATCGGCGGAGAATTGATCGGCGCGAAGTGTCCTCCGTTCTGGTATTGGTAGATTTGGGAGTGGAACTTGTGGGTGGTGGGTTGCTTGAGTTGTGCAGCCGACGACGTCGTGGTCGCAGGTGCGACTGCAGAGGAAGGTGCGAGGGCTATTGTGTACGCGCCATTGTCAGAGTTCTATTCACAGCCGTCATCGGAGCAGTCGCCGGAATCCTCTCCAACCAAACACTCCTACGGACTACTATACTAATCCAGCTATACTTGAAGCCGTAAACATGCTGGACAGAAGTCGCGCACTAACAAGGGCTCCGACTCTCGCGTAGCACTTGCATATTGTTCGATGCGTGCAGCCGACGGAGGGAAAGTAGATACCAAGAGAGAACCACAAAAGCGCAAACAGCCTTTTCTGATCGCAAACTGTATATGTGTAAATAGATAGAAGAGGAGCTTACTTGACTGACCCGTCCGTGCCCCGCTACCGGTTTCGCTCGGTTTATCTGCACCTGCGCTTTTCTCGCGCTGCCGCTCCTGCTGCCTCTCACTCGGTGTCGCTGTGCGCCTGCCTCCGCCATCACCGCGGCCTTCCTGCGTCCCAGCCGCTGTCTGCATGCCGCCGCGCGCTGATGACGGCGTGTTTACCGGCTGCGGTACCGGCTGGGTAGGCGGCGCATCGTTCCTACTGCTCGCCGCGCCCGGCCTGCCACCGCGTTCCGGCAACGGCCGCGCGTCGCCGTGGCTACCGGCGGTCGCCTTGCGGCCCTCGGAGGCCATGCGGGCTTTGATGGTTTCTTCCATGGAAACGGTCATCAGGAATCCCCCGTGCGAACGCACCATCGAGTCTCCGCCGGGCCTGTCCGAAGAAGTCGTATGCGCGGTCGGCGGCGCGGCTGGCGTCGGCGGCGCAGCGTCTTTCGACGCGTCTCGTTCGGGCTCTGCTGCGTGCGCCCGCTTGCGATGCGGACCGTCGGGATCATCTGTCGCGCTCTTTTCCCGGGAAATAGCTCGAGGAACCGTCGTTGCCGTCGCCGACGACGAGGGCGGTCTTGGCGCCGAAGTCTTTGGAGATGCCGGCTTGGACGAAGACGCGCTTCCCGTTGCTGTTCTGCCGCTCTGCTGGCGTGCCGGAAGGGACGCAGCAGTCGGGCCCCTCAGCGCGGCAGCGACTTTGGACGCTGTCGTGTGCGGATCTGGCTCGCTGCGCGGCTCCGCGGGGGGCTTGGTCGTCGGCGCACGCGACGGCGAAGGTTGCTGTTGCGGATGGGACGCGTTGCGCTCGGTTCTTGTTCCTAGCTCGGCACCTCCTGCCCCTAGTGGTGGTGGCCCCTCGGCGCGATCCAATCTAGAGCCTTCGGGAAACGCCCCGGCTGGCTGTTTGCCCATTGCCCCTGTATTGGCCGCAGTAGAGTCGTTAACGCTTGGGCTTTTGCCTTGCGAGGGCCCCGCTGCGTCGTGGCGTCCGCTGCCTTTGCTGCCTTCGTCGCTGTCGGAGCACAGATCGATTATTTGGCGTTGACCAGGCACGGCTTGTCGGCGGGGGGGCCGCTTCGACTTTTTCTTGTTCCTCTTGAGGCGGCGAGGCGGCGGGTCGGCGGGCGGCCCGTCAACGGTGAGGTCGATGAAATTGTCCATGCTGCCGGCAGACAAGCGCACAAAGAAGCTTTGAAGGCCGTAGCTACGGATGCTTTGAAAGCAGTGGACATGCGTGAAGGAAGACCGTGCCCAACCGACTCCCCGCCGCCGAGCCCTGGGGCGGTGCCCTGCCTGCCCGACGTGGAAGTCCAGTGGCAAGCACCTAATGTAGCAACTGGAGGTCAAGATGACGCCGGGGACATCTGAAAGGAGCGGCCCGAACCACGGGCAGCGCAGGCCATAGCAGAAGGCACAACTGAGGATGTCAGGCGCGGACGTCCGAAGACGGAAAGATCGGCGCGCCAGCAAGCTAACGACTCGGCACCGCGTGGCTGGTCCTATAAAAGTCAGTGGCGCCTGCCCGTTTGGCGGGAACGCGCATATCCTTCACATGACACTTGGTAGTCCTGGAGCGTCGACATAAATGGAGGCACGACGACCGGTGACCGACATTAAACGTTGGCCGTGATCGTCGACTCAGCGGGTTGCGTTCCGTGCCCCCGACCAACTCAATTCCTTGGGTCGCCATCTGCGGGAAAAAGCTGTTTCTTCACGCCTGTAACCCGTTGGAAGCGGACTCCCCGCGTGCTGAATATAATTTGAATTTCTGACATTTTGTGTCGATTGAATAGATCGACAATGCCACCATGTGCACAGAGTGTTCCCGTGTGGTATCTTCGGGACACAGCGTGAAATAGACTTGAACAGACTTCCTGTTTGGCATCCGACTACGTAGTAAGCGTCCGACCCGCTGCCAAGCTTCTGACTTACCCCTTCGCTTGGTAGGCCCTCTCCTCGACGTTCGGGAATTGACCGAGAGCATGGGAACCCCAAAAAATATGCGCGTAGGTGAATTTTGAGGTCGAATGCCGTTCTGGTTTCTACGAGCGGTATTCAATTGCTACTCGACCCCGTTGTGGCGGGATATCACGTGCCGGTCGTTTGGGGGTCCTCCGATAGTGGTTGTGTTCATGTGTCGGGATACTGATTCCTTTAAATCCAACGAGAAACGCAAATTTACTTTCCCGTCGAGAGAAGCCTTTTGGTAAAGCTTTTCGTATTGATGCCGGAATAAGTTATGCTACACTGCTAACCCTAATTCCGTGCTCTTCGAGCCAGACCAGCAGTCCCCCTCACCTATACCCTCTCCACGGATCCTAATCCAGACCCTGCTAGAGAAGAAGAAAAGAAACCTGCTTAGAACTTGTTGAATTGCTTGACAGCCTTGCCGGTCCGAGGGAGCACACGCAGGACATTGAAACGGACCTGTACGAAACGAATCAGTTAGAGGTCTTTATAGGCGGTTCGTTGTCTAGCTAGACAGCACCACTCCTTTGGTTAGGAAACCCAAGGCGTACGGCCGAAACCGGTAAGAAGGACAGGATATATAGCGTTCTCGGACGTACCGTCTTGCTGAGTGGGCGGCACTGGCCAACGGTGACCTGATCACCTTCTTCGACACGGAACGCAGGCGAGACGTGGGCGGCAAGGTTCTTGTGGCGCTTCTCGTAACGCTGATACTTCGGTACGAAATGCAGATATTCGCGGCGGACGATAAGGGTACGGTGCATCTTGGTCGAGACGACGGTGCCCGTCAGGATACGACCGCGGATCGAGACCATGCCAGTAAAAGGGCACTTCTTGTCTACGCGGACGTAACGGTTAGTACTATTGATACTAGGTAGCGCAACGTAGGACAATTTAGAACGGGAATATCTATCTTGAGGGATACTGCGTGTGTATCGTGCCCCAATATGTCCATCCAGTCTGCCATTAGCCCGCCCATTACTACCACTCTCATAAACACACCGCTATCGCCCTAAAACTTAGAAACCAGCAAACGTACCGATATACGATCCCTCAATCGCCGTGCGCGGCGTCCTGAAGCCCAAACCGACATCTTTATACCATCGTCTGCCGCCCTTTCCCTTACGCTTGCTCTTCCCAGCCTTCTTGCTGTTAAGAAAGATGTGAGGCTGCTTTTGGAACGCGCGCTCGCTCTGCACGGTCAACTCGGTCGCCATGGTTGCAGTGGTGCGGCCGAAGAGCCACTTGACGACGGCGGCGGAGAAGGTTGGCGGTAGTGGAGGTCGAGCTGCGCGGTGTCGTCGGAGAAAGCGATCGTGTCGTGGGTGTGCGCGACCAGCAATTTTGGAGCCGCAGCGGTGCCGGCGGCGCGCAGCCGAGGCGAGGCTTGGCGAGTGTGCGGGTGAGCCCCAGACTTCGCTTGGTCGGCCAATCGGTAGATCGTTGTTGCGGCTTGTTTACATCTCGCCTAAAGCGGCATGGCGCGCTGCGCTGGGTCAACACATGCAACCAGCACACACGGACTCGACAACGCGCGCTTCACTACTGACCGTCTTCGTTGGATCGCACGCAATTGTTGACCCCGCGCCAGCCATGGCGTTGCCAGCTGAGATGAACAAGGAAAACATCGACATCGCCGACGGCCTCGTCATCAACAGCAATGCGCACAGCGCCAAATCGTCGCCGGCCAAAACGCCCACTAGCACAACTAAGAAGTCGCGCAGCAAGAGCATCGGCCCCGGCGGTCTTCCATCAGATGTGCCGCTGCAGGTCCAGGGCGGCAACGAAAACCGCAGAAAAGTAATGCTCAATCCGATTCTACTAAGTCTATCTTATTCACGCGATGCTAACTTGCGTCAATAGTCAGCGCTCCACGTCACCAAATCTATCCTCTCCGGCGAAGATGAGACCAAGCGACGAGAGGCGCGGCGCAAGTCCTTAGGTAAATTGCGCTCCGGATCATTCAACGCTAGATGCCATCCATTGAGCGCAAAACACTAACAGCGCGCCGCAGCAAATCGACGCGTTTCTTTCGCCCCCGAAGCCACCCTGCACACCTGGGACGTCATCGAGTACATGCGCGACGCGACCACGTCATCATCCGCATCGTCGTCGACGCCTTCCTCGCGACGCCAATCCTCCGCGACCCAACCGGGCACTGGCGCTTCCCCCGCCAATCACGGCGACCACCCAAGTAGCGATCCACCGAGCACCCCTCCCGAACAGGCCGAGAATGATGCGCCGGGCTCCGTCGCCGAGCACTCGCCGGGCAACCAGCGCGGGCTGCACCAGCGACGAAACAGGCGCTCGGCGCGCCGTTCCTCGGGCATCCCGCCCATGAACTTTAACAACCCAGACGACGTGTGGTCGAGCAGTCCATGCACGGGGAGCAGCAGTCCACTTAGACCGGGCTCCGATGACGAGGGCGAGAATACTGCGAGGAACGCTAGCGGCGCTGAGGACGATGACGGCAGCACCATGATGAGTCTCGATGTGGGCGACGGCGATGATGTGCCCAAGGAGCCGAACGGGGACGACGACGATTCGACAGGGTCGAGCGCTCGTCTGGATGAAGCGCTTAGACAGGCGGCAGCGCAGGCGGGTACGCGCGGGATCGACTTCGACGAGAATGGCGACATGTCTATGGAGATTGCGGCCGACGAGATCACTGCCGCGTTTCAGCCCTGGGCCAAGAAGATGGCGGGCACGCCCAAGCCTAAGACGCAGCAGCACGTTGACGCTGACCAGGAGAACGTGAATCCGTTCGCGCTGAAGACGGCGGCCGTGATGAATAGCGGCGATAGCGGAGAGGCTGGCGATGGCGATGACATGAGCATGGATATGACTGCTGCCATTGGTAATATTATTCCTCAGCAGCAGAGCAACCAGCGGCAGCAGCAAAAGCGGCAGGAACAGGCCGGCGATGATGACCAAGATGATGCGACTATGGAGCTCACAACGGTGGTTGGAGGAATCCAGCAACCGGCTGCTCCAGAGCCACCGACGACTGCTAACCGTCGTCGAAGCATTCTGAAGCGTCGTCTTTCCAACAACCCTGGTGCCGATGAGCAGGGCAGTCCCGCTGCGAAACGGCCGGCTACGACTGGGCGGAGGCAAAGCATGCGCACTCGTCGGATGTCTGCCGCAACTTCTACCACCGCCGATGATGGTGACGGAACGATGGAACTCACCACCGCAATTGGTGGTATCCAGTCGCAGCAGCTGCAGCCGTCGCCTGCGGAAGACCGCCGTGCTAGCGTTGACACTTCCTTTGGTGAGGAGACAATGGACTTCACTATGGTTGTCGGTGGTGGAATCAAGGATACCGCCCCTGCTACTCAAAACGCAGCCCCGGGGCCCGCTCCCAATTCGCAGGGAAATAGTGAGGAGGATGATAAAGACGAGAACGAAGAACTGACAATGGAGTTCACCACTGTCCTCGGCGGCATAAAGAACTCCGATGAGCAGAAGCAAACGCCCCGAACCCCGCCTAGCGTGCAGACCAAGGCACTTGAGAAGCCGGCTACACCATCGAAGTCCCCAATTCCAAAGACGTCTGCTCGTCCTTCTCCAGGCATGGTCAAGAAGGAGTCGAATCCACGTAAGTCGCCTCGCCAGGCACCCAGGAAGAGCATCCTTGTGCCTGCCACGCCTGAGAAGGCCACATCGGGAACTGAAGGTGGAAAGAGTGACGGCGCCGAGGGTCAGGCTTCAGCTTCGGAGAACCTTCCTACTAGGACTTCTGCGCGGAAAGGCGCCGGCCAGTCCTCGACGCCAACGGGCCAAGTCCGCTTCGAACTTCCTCAGGATCCCATCGTCCACGACTCACCGACCGTGGTGGCGTCAGAGGCCAAGACTGAGTCGACATCGCCTACGCCGATGGCTGCTCTAGAGGCTGCTCCGGAAAAGAACGTCTCGCCTCTAAGGAGGACAAATGCCTTGACGGACTCCATTAGAATGATGTCCACACCGCGCAAGCAACCCCACGCGTCTCCGTTCAAGCGTGCCACCGGGGCGACACCCAAGAAAGAGCTCACGCCACGGAAATCGGCTACGCCAAACAAGCAGCAGCTTCGCCCTTCGCCACGGAAGACCGCCGCTTCTCCTGCTAAGAAAAAGGGCATTCGCTTCGAAGAGGAGCATGCATCTGACAAAGAGAACGGCCCCGAAACAACGCATGCGGAGGAAGACGCGGAGGAAGAAGAAGTCGAGCGCATTCCCCTCCAGGAGTTCCTCAGCCTCACCAAGATTCGTTTCATGGACCTCACGACCACGAAGCGCCGACACACCACGGCCGCTAACCTCGGCGCCAGCGACGCGCTTCTGGACGACGTACCCGGCGTCCCCAGCAGCCGACCCGCTGCGGAGGACGACGGCGCCCCCAACAGCCTCGAGGCGCGCGTCATCGCCGCCGCCTGCGCCGTCCCACAGCTTGACATGTACCAGTACTCGAACCACGAGCTCAAAGCCTACATGCGCGAGGGGCGCAAGCTCGTGTCCGCCATCGAAGCAAAGGTCCTCGACGACACCCCACCGCTGTTCCGCGAGTACCTGGCGGCGCCGCCGCAGGAGCGCCGCATCATGGACGCGCAGCTGCGCGACGTGCGTGCGCACGCGCGCCTCCACTCGCGCGCCATGTGGTACGATTGGCGCAGCAAGCTGCTCGATGGGCTGCGCGACGGCATCTCGCGGACCTTCGCCGGGTTCGAGGCGGACGAGGCGGCGCTTGCGCAGCGCGAGAAGCTGCTCGACGGCGCGCTGCCGCCGCTGGCGGCCACGGCGGAGCAGCTGGAGCGCGAGGCGGCAGCGCTGCAGGCGCGGGCGGACGAGCTCGAGGGGTGCGATCGCGAGGAGCTCGAGGAGGCGCGGCGGCGGCTCGTGGGGCTGGACGAGGAGGTCGAGCGCAAGAAGGCGGCCGTGGAGGCGCTGAGGCGCGAGCTCCGCGAGAAAGAGGAGGCGGTGGACATGGTCAAGGAGCGCAAGGTGGAATGCGCGGCCGCCATCAAGGAGGCCGACCGCGTGCGCGAGGAGTACCGCGGCTGGGACGCGGCCGAGGTCAAGGCGCTGCAAGACCAGGTCTGCGCGCTCGAGAAGCAGCACGGCTGGCTCATCACGTCGGCGACGGCGGCACCAGCCCGCACGCTAACCATGGCGTACAAGTCGGACCTGCAGCTCTTCTTCCACCCCTCCGCCTTCGGCACGCACACGTCGACGCCGACGCCCAATGCGCCCATCTCGCTCTCCTACATCGGCGACGCGCCGTCCACGGCCGCGGGTCCGAACCCCCGGCCCCGACCCCTCTCCACCACCCTCCGCTTCTTCCTCCAGGTGCTGCGCGCCAACCTACACGCGCTGCCGCAGCACGCGACGAGCGCGCGCGCGCTGCTCGCCTTCGTGTCGCGCGGGTGGGACGCCGCGCTCGCCGTGGCCGAGGCAGTGCGCCGCCTCGAGCTAGACCACCCGGTGGACGTGGGCATCGTGGGCGATGAACGCATGCGCGCGCGGGCCGTCGTGCTGCTCGCGGGGCTGCGCACAAAGGTGCGCGTCGGGTTCGAGGTCGAGGCCGAGGCCGGGCTGGACGTGCGGGGCGAGGAGACGGGGTGCCCGAGGGCGACGCCGACGCTGAATGTGAGGGTGGGGACGACGGCTGAGGTCGTGTATGGGGAGAGGTATAAGGAAGACAAGATGGCCGAGTTTCTGTCTAGTTATGTCGGGGAAAAGGTGAGGAATCCGGCGGAGATGGGCGTTTGGGCGGATGCGGTTAGGGAACTGAGGGATAGGTTGGTCGCGAGAGGAAAGAAGGGAGCAGTGAAGCTGTGAAGTGGGAAATGACTTTGACTTCAATGTCTGCTGGGTGTTTGGACCGGAGATGCATTTATTGATATCACGTTTGACGTCGGAGTTTTGAGTTTGTCTGTGTTGTTCACGGTGTCTTGAATATTGCGCTACACTCAATATGCCTTGTATTGCGCCTAGATCAATATCAGTATTTCAGGTTTGCGCCAAACGTACGAATTATTGTTAATCCAACAAAATATGTTTGCTGAAGCCTCGTGAAGTCGACGCTATTGCAGTCGTGCTGCCGCCCGGGAGTCGCGCGAGTCATGGCCCCGCTTGCAAACGCTGCAAAACGGACCCACTCATCAAACGCGGTGCGCGCCTCGCCTCGCGTCGACCGCGCGCCCTCGCCGCGACCTTCTTTCGTCCCGACCCCCGTCCTGCTCTTTCTTTCCTCCCTCTCACAGGCTCCTTTTATCCAATTCGCCCTTCACATTAGTCTGTCAACTTGATGCTTTAAAGGTCTTCTCGTGTCTCTTCAGGCACTCCTACCCTTCACCCTCACTTTCCGACCCGCCACAATATACACTAACCGTCCGTTGCTCGTCTCTCCGGCCAACCGTCGCCATGCCACGCGGCGTCGAGGGCAACGAGGTTGCCTCGACCCCTAAGCCTTCATCCGCAAAGGGAGCTAAGAAAGGCACACCCACGCTGCAGCAGCAATCGAGCGGCAAAACCCAACAACGCAGCATCCTCGGCTTTTTCGCCAAGAAGCCTGCGGCCGTACCAGCAGCCGAAAATGCGTCGTCTGCCGTGAGGTCGTCTTCTCCCGTCGAGGCCGCTGCAAGCAGCCCGATGGCGGGGAAGGGCATCGGCAATGGTGGGAAGGTGGCTCTGAGGAAGGACAGGGCGGACATCGTGACGCCGGTGCCAAGCAGCGACATTGGCGACGTCGGCGACGATGCGGTTCTGTCGTCTGCGGCTGGTAAGAGGAATGGTACTTTCAATAAGGAAAATGGTTTGCTGCCGTCGCCGGTCACGCCTTCCGGGCTGGATGGTGCTGACGAGCGTGGCGAAGAGCCTGTCAAGGACGAAGATTCGGATGCAGTCATGGCGAGTAGCCCACCTAGAAAGGTGTGAACAAGGCCCTTGTAGGAAGCCGCGTGGTACTTCGTTGACACGGATCTGCAGGCTCGAAAGTCGGTCAATTATGCCGAGTCGGATCAAGAGGATGACGAAGACGAAGAGGTTTTCCGTCCGATTTCGGCGAATACCACAAAGTCTCGAGTTTCCAAGAGGAGGAAATTTATTTCTGACGACGAAGACGAAGAATTTGGTATAGACGGAGCTGCGGACGACGTGGATGAAGACGGTATGTGTGACATCTTCCATTGCCTCGGCCCTGAGAATTGACGAACTATAGACATGGACGACTTCATCGTTCCAGATGATTCGGATGCTGAAGTGGTACCAAAGAAGAGGAAGCGTAAGTCTGCTGGAGCTTCCAAGCCATCGAAGAAGTCTTCTTCCCCTCCTCCAGTTAATGAAGACGAGGATGGCGATCTCGACATGCCTTCTGTCTCGACCGCACAGCAGTGGAAGTTTGATCCCGCCAACATCAAGCCGAGTACTTCTTCCGCTCGCCCCAAGCCAAAGCGCGCTCCTTCGTCCCAAGAGAAGAAACCCAAGGCCCACACAACAGAACCTGAGCAGCGCTACCCCTGGCTCGCAAACCTCCGCGACGCGGACGGGAACCCACCGGGTCACCCAGACTACGACCCGCGGACCATTTACATTCCACCTCTAGCGTGGAATAAGTTCTCTCCGTTTGAGAAACAATACTGGGAGATCAAGCAGAAGTTTTGGGATACAATTGTGTTTTTCAAGAAGGGCAAGTTCTACGAGCTATACGAGAATGATGCTACGATTGGCCATCAGCTGTTTGATCTCAAGCTCACGGACCGCGTCAACATGCGCATGGTTGGTGTGCCTGAGGCCAGCCTCGACATGTGGGCCAACCAATTCGTTGCGAAGGGGTACAAGATTGCGCGAGTCGACCAGATGGAGACGGCTTTGGGCAAAGAGATGCGTGAGCGTGATGCGAAGCCCTCGTCGAAGGTGGTCAAGTCCACAGGGAAGGATAAGGAAAACAAAGTAATTCGAAGGGAGTTGTCTGCTGTGCTTACGGCAGGAACCCTCGTGGACGGCGGTATGCTACAAGATGATATGTCGACATTCTGCGTCGCGATCAAAGAGTTCGAGAAGGATGATCGCCCTGTGTTCGGAATTGCCTTTGTCGATGCTGCTACCGCGCAATTTCACATCAGTGAGTTTGTGGACGACGTTGATATGACTAGGTTCGAGACGTTCGTTGCACAGACTCGTCCTGGAGAGCTGCTGCTCGAGAAGGTATGCTGTCCCTTTCTACCGACGTACTCTACCTCTTGCTAACACAGCGCCTAGTCATGCATTTCCGCCCGTGCTCTACGCATTCTGAAGAACAATACTAGCCCGACCACAATCTGGAACTACCTAAAACCAGGCAAGGAATTTTGGGATGCTGATGTTACGATCCGCGAGCTCGATGCAAACGACTATTTTGTCTCCGAGGATGACAAGGGTGCTCAGGCTTGGCCCGCTGCGCTGCGCGAAGCCAAACAGAAAGAAATGGCTATGTCAGCCTTTGGCGCCCTATGCCAGTATCTGCGCATGCTGAAAATCGATCGCGACCTAGTGTCCCTGGGCAATGTTTCGTGGTATGATCCGATCCGCAAGGCGACGAGCCTGGTCCTGGACGGACAGAGCTTGATCAACCTTGAGATCTTCGCCAACAGCTTCGACGGCGGCGTCGACGGTACACTCTTCGCGATGCTTAATCGTTGTGTGACGCCTTTTGGCAAGCGTATGTTACGCCAGTGGATATGCCATCCGCTTGCTGATGCGCGCAAGATCAATGCCCGCCTTGACGCCGTTGATGCCTTGCTCGCCGATCCCTCTGTTACCCAACGCTTCACAGCCTCGCTGTCTAAGCTGCCCGACTTGGAGCGTCTCATCTCTCGTGTGCACGCGGGGCGTTGCAAACCAAGCGACTTCGTGAAGGTGATTGAGGGCTTCGAACAGATTGATTACACTATGAGCCTGCTGCGCGAATTTGGCGCTGGAGACGGTGTCATCGGACAGCTCATTTCGTCTATGCCCGACATGTCCAAGATCTTACGTCACTGGAAGGACGCCTTCGACCACGAGAAGGCGCGCAAGGAAGGCCTGCTGATCCCCGCGCCAGGTGTTGAGTCCGACTTCGACGGCTCGCAGGAGGAAATTGACGATGTCTTGCAGCGCCTCGACAAGCTGCTGCACGACGCTCGCCGCCAGTTCGGCAGCTCGGCCATCTGCTTCCGTGACAACGGCAAGGAGATATACCAGCTCGAGGTGCCCATCAAGATCAAAAACGTGCCCAAGAGCTGGGACCAGATGAGCGCGACAGCGAAGGTTAAGCGCTACTACACGCCCGAGCTGCGCAAGCTAGTGCGCGAGCTCCAAGAGGCGCAGGAGACGCATGGGCAGATTGCGAAGGAAGTTGCGGGTAGGTTCTTTGCTCGCTTTGACGAGGACTACGCAACCTGGCTGGCCGCTGTCAAAGGGGTAGCGCACCTTGACTGTCTCATCAGCCTAGCGAGGGCGTCAGCGGCTCTAGGCACGCCGAGCTGTCGACCAGAATTCGTGGAAACGGGGAGGACAACGGTTGAGTTTGAGGAGCTGAGGCACCCGTGTATGTTGGCAAGCGTGCAAGATTTCATTCCGAATGATGTGCGCTTGGGCGGAGAGAGCCCGAACATCGATCTCATGACCGGAGCGAACGCATCCGGCAAGTCGACGATTTTGCGCATGGTACGTACAACCACGGCCTTGAAAGCTGCAGTTACAACATAAAGATTAACCTACATTTTAGACTTGCATCGCTGTCATCCTCGCTCAAATTGGGACGCACCTACCCTGCACGTCCGCACGTCTCACGCCAATTGACCGCATCATGTCGCGTCTCGGCGCCAATGACAACATCTTCGGCGCCCAGTCAACCTTCTTCGTCGAGTTGTCCGAGACGAAGAAGATCCTCTCCGAGTCGTCGCCACGCAGCTTGGTCATTCTGGACGAGCTCGGCCGCGGGACCTCGTCGCACGACGGCATCGCCGTCGCCCAGGCGGTCTTGCACCACCTCGCCTCTCACACGGGCTGCGTCGGCTTCTTCGCCACGCATTACCGCAGTCTGGCAGCCGAGTTCGAGCCCCACCCGGAAGTCCGGGCCGTGCGCATGCGCATCAACGTCGACGACGAGGCGCGCCGCGTCACGTTCCTGTACAGGCTCGAAGACGGCGTCGCGGAAGGCAGCTTCGGCATGCACTGCGCGGCCATGTGCGGGATCCCGGCCAAGGTCGTCGAGGGCGCGGAAGAGGCGGCGCGGAGGTGGGAGCACACGAGCCGGCTGGGCGAGAGCGTCGAGGAGGCCAGGCGCAAGAGGATCGGGAGCGGCGCCGATGGCGAGGACCAGGGGAGCTGCTATTTCCCGCTGGGCATGCAGAGCGATGTTGCGTGGTATTTGCGCGAGGATTTGGCGGAGTGGGGTGGGCAGCGGGGCCTAGAAGTGCTGAGGAAAGCAATCGAAAGCTTGTGAAGGGCGGCAGGGTGCAGAATGTTATAGGTAAGATTGCTAGTGCTAAAGGAAGAGAGCGAGATAAGAAGAGTGTAAGGTGGATATCGATAGGAGGTACCTCTCGGTTGGGAGATGCGGTAATGGGCGGGCTGTCGGCGTGTTCCATGGCAAGGAACGTGTCACTTGTCACTTTGTTCCAAAGTCGAGATCGACCGCCATGTTTTTGTTTTTTTTTTTTTTTTGGGGTGGGGGGGTGGGGAGGGGGGGGGTTTGCTACACTTGCTACTCGAAGTTTTGCGGATTTCTCCTCCCTTCATCTTCAGTCCGGCCGGCGAGAGAGGTGTAATGTATTGCTAGCTCACAATATCTCTGGTAGAAATTACGCAAACAGGATTGGTTGTGTGCGACGTATCAGCTATGCTACCAGTATTGCACGGGCGGGATGGTTTGGCATGTTCCTTTCGCGCTGGACCGCTCAAAAAGGTCTAGCTCAGACACAACCCCGGCCGCTATGTTATGATAGATGGAAAGGATTCAAGGCGTTTATTGGTGAACGATCCGTGATGCTACGTGTGTAACGATGAAATAACGACATGCGGTTATCACCTCGACAACTTTCTACCGCATTGCACTGCCTGAATTGCTTCTTGCTGATCTCAAGATGCCGGTTTTTCTACAATCTACTTGCCAGCCTAGCTGAGCGGCCCGAACGCCACGTATATTAATCTAATAGAATATTGTGATAGCTCGCATACAAAATTAAATTTTGCTTCTCACAGCGACGCACTTGGAATAAAAATTGGGCAACAAAAAGGTCGTATCCGTCTTATAGCTAGAGCATATTAGGGATTGGGGATAAGACAGGTTTAGTGGCAACGGGATTTAGGACAGTTTGACGTAGTGATGTTGCTAGCCATTTTAGGACCATATCTGTAGAGGATTCATATAGAGAACGTGTTGCCTTTGCTAGTAGAGCACCGAGAAATTCGACCTCTTTTGCAGCCTTGAATTTTAAACGTTCTTACATTCTAAGTTGGAGCAGGCTACTGAAATGGTAGAAGGTAAGATAGTTTTCTCTAACTTGCTTCTTTCTGTTTGGTGGCATATTCGATATTCCGCTACATACAGCCAAAACCTTCTTATTAATGCAATTATAAGCCCACATAGTTCTGCCTAATCAAATTGTTCACATTAAGCAAGGCAGTGGCGGCAAGTTACTGTGTGTTATGTTCTTTATTGCTGCATTCTAAAGGCGTATTATGTTTACATTTATGCCAGCGTATGTAGGCAGATTCAGGCGTTGCCACCTCCTAACACAGCCAAGCATAATAAGCTCTACCTATATTTTGCTTAGACAACTTCAGCACCTTCTCCTTACGCATTGCTAGCATGCCAAGACTTTTGTGCCTATTTCTACGCGCCTAAGTACTCCGAGCCTCTTCCTTTCTTTCTTCCACCACAACTCTCACAATACTTGGGACTTTCGAATACATCGAGCTCTACGTGCTTCAATCTCTTGAAATTCCAACACTTTGTTCCGTAGGCAGACTACGCCGGGGCGTTCTGTAGGCAAAGGTACAGTCTATATCCTCTGGAGATAAGTTCCTTCCCAATTTCTGCCTAATCACCTTCGGCCCTACTATGGGTTTTGCGCTATTTATTGTTTTCTATTAGCCGAACTCGACCTCTTTTAACACTTATTTCTGTTTTTTGTTCTAGGCAACAACCTTCATCGTCCAACTCACGTCTTCTACAAACCTCTACAACCTCAACCCTTCCCCTCGAAAACGCACTACGACACTTAGCAGCGCAGATCTTTGTCGAATCCATAATCGAAATGCCTCCAAAGGATAGCTCGATGTCGGAACGCGACATGCAGGTTCTGGCCCTTTCCTGGCAGTGTTTCACTACCCAGCCCAATGTAAGTAGTATCACACGTCCTCTGTTCTGAAACATCAGAATTTTGTATGCCACGCGGAGGTGTTTATCGTTAGCGATACATGATCCTTTTCTATCCTCCTACTCCTCCGAAGTCGCGTCATCCTTCTAATCCTTTGTTTTCCGCCTGCCATCCTCTTCTTGTTTACACTTTCTTTATCTATCACCATAATCCACGCCACAAACGTCCATATATGCCCTCAGCACTTGAACACGCCACTACTATAATGCCACGTCACATCCGCCTACCTACGTATTATTTTCATAGCCACATGTTCCCTTCATGTTTGCAGGCTCGCATCGTACTATCCTTTCGCGCTTATCTTTCGATGACAAAATCTTGCCTTGGGTTATGTACCATTCTAGAACAAAGCTAATGCCTAGGATAAAACAGGTTGATTACGAGAAGCTCGCGGCGCTTGCGGGTTATAAAAACAAAGAAACTGCCTCGGTCATCCTTGGCGGTATCCGTCGCAAGCTTCTAAAGCTGGCCCCTGCTCCCGCGAACGGTGCTGCTCCTGGCACCCCTTCCAAGACAGCCGCCGCTGGCACTCCCGGTACGGCTCGGAAGCGTAAGGCTGCTGGGAACAAGGCCGATGACGACTACTCTCCCTCGAAGAAGGCCAAAGCTGCCAATGGTAAGGGCCGTGGCAAGAAGGCTGGCCCCACTCACACGCCGACGCCTGAAACAGAAGTCGACGACGATGAAGAGCATGGTGCGAAGGAGACTTTTCACCACGAGTTGGGCATCAAAATGGAAGAGCATGTGGATGACGATGCGCCGGGTGACGAGGACCCGATGTTCCCGCTGCATCCTCCCCAATTCAACCCGGATGCTTCTTTCGGCCCTGGTGGGGACAACCTCATCTAAGAGTGCTATCTCTGGCCAGTGCTCTTCGCCACCTTGGCCATTCTTGATCATGGAGGCTTTGGGCCTTGATTTCTATTTTCCTCTTGTTGGACACTTGAGTTATGGGTTTGAGCCTGGAACAGCTCTTGATGTGTCCTTGCTAGGTTGAAGCTGTTTCTTTGTCAGTCCATCAAGCCTGGTCTGGAAATAAATTTTGCTGGGCAACAATAGGCTGTGGACATGGATGGAGGGTTGATACCGGGACGACCCTTCCGGAGTTTAGTGGGATGACAGAATGACTAGATTCCTCAGTTAGATCTCCGTGCGACATGACATTGTGATGCATTCAGGGTATAGTATCGCGGAACAACCGAATCAGTAATTCCTTGTCGACAGTTATCTATATCTTCCTCTAAAAAAGGGTGCACCTTCGTCCTCAATATCCACCTTCCTCCTTCCGCCGTCCGGCAGCCTTGGCCTCCCCCTCTTTGCTGCCTTTCCCTCCCGAGAAGCCCGACACCGCAGCACATGCCTATCGCGATTGTGCTTGCGAGTAAACGGCGTGGTGTGCCACTCGCAGTCTGGATAAGGATAAACGAACGAGAATGAGTCGCTATCTCTCTCCCTTTCCTGAGCGGCCTCATCTCTATCCTCCTGTTTATTCTCATCACTTTCTTCACTACTATCTTCTGTCCTAGCCTTAACGCTCTTTCCAGTACTTTCATCCATTCTGGTATTTTCATCAATTCCCATCTTCGTCCACATCGCCCATATCAGCGTCGCCATTCTCCCCAAGCACTTCCATCACATCTCCCAAATTAGAGAACCGCCTTACACGCATTTTCTCCCCAAAAAGAGCCGTGCACCTACCCGCTGCCGCCTGCACCGCTTCCTCGTCCCAACCAACCAGCATCGCTGCGCCTAGGACCTCGCTCCAGTCGCGCAGACCGATTGGACGGCCCTTCTTCCGTTGGTGGAGGTTCGACTCCACACAATCAGAAGATTCAGCAGACGTGCCATCAGGGACGTCGTCATCATCGGCGGCGCGCGGCTCTGGACTCTGCTCTGTCATCCAGGGCCTAGCTGCCGCGCCTGAGGCACTACCTTCCGCATTACTCCGGTCATCATCGTTCTCATCCACACTACCGTCATCCCCGTCCTGGCTTCTCCCCTCCTTCCTTCGCCGCCACTCCTCTGCCAGCCGCCGATGCATCATATAATACGACTCCTTCTCCCACCGCTGATACATCTGTGGTCGACCTCGCCTATTCCGCCGGCGCGCCAGCCCCTCAGCTAGACCTTCCCCTTCGGCCACTTCCGGCGTTGGCAACGTAGGCGAGCCCTCTCTCGTCGTGGCCTCGCTCAGCGGCCTCGACGTCGTGATCTTTTTCCGCGGTCTTCCTACGCTGGGACCGCATCTCGTAGGCTCCGTCGTTTGTTTTACAGCACCGCGCCGCGTTGCTGTAGCGGCTTTTTTGCCTTTGGCTTCGGGCCGCGGCGCGGAGCGCCGCAATGAACGCGCGAGGGGCTCCGTGGACTCGAACTTCCCCCCGCTGCGGTCTAGCCACCGCGTGTGGTTGCTGCGGGATTGATGTAGTGCAGTGAGGCACTTGTCCAGCTGGGCCATGATGCTGCGGGCAAACGGCTGGAGCAGCTGACGTGCGACGTCGTCGTCAGCGAGGAAAGTGGGAAGGTCAGGCGATGAAGGGCCGGAGGAAAGGGGGCGGGGAGAAAGTTGGGGAACTCTTCGGCCGTGGGAAGTGCGCGGCGGCGTGGATGAGGTGCGGGATCGCTTTGAGGCTGGGCGGGACGAGGCGCGAGACGCGGAACGGCGAGTGCGACTCCGACTTCGGCTTGTGCTGGCGTCGCGCATGCAGACGTCGCTGCCAGGGCTCCGGGTGGAGCGCGCCGATCGCGACGGCTCTCGAGACGTGCGCCTTTCGCCCTCGCCTCCATCGCTAGAATTACTTTCTTCAGGCTCCTCCCTAGCGTCCCACGTCTCCCTAGCGCGCTTCAGTGTTGCTACCACAAGGACTTCCTCCATCTCCTTGCTCGCCAACTCCCTCCTCCGCCTCTTCGGAGGCCGCCCTTCGGCCTCATTTGCGCCGTCATGATCGTACACCCAGTCACAGCCGAGGTCGCCGTACGTCAGATCTTCTGCTTCAGTATCCGCCTTTTCCTCCCACGCCACTGGCCAGAACTGTTCGCACGCCCTCGGCACCCTTTCTGGTTCCAACGGCCATGCCGTCCAGTGCTTCGGCGGCGCCCACTCCTCGTCGTCCACATCTCCGCCCCCGTCCTTGCTGATTTCCCCCGCTCTCCTTTTCCTTTCCCGCCGCTCTTCCGCTCGCCTCCTTAGAGCAAAAGCATTGAACAAGTGCCCGCTTAGGTCGCTCGCGCGCTCGCGCTCTAATGCATCGGCGACCCGCCGCGCATCTACGGTCCAGTGCCGCCACGTACGCGCATGAAACGACTTGTCATCGGACTTGTCGGACTCGTCGGAGCGGTCCGAGTCCGAGGCACTTGCGGACGGAAACGAGGCTGGTCCCACGTCGCTGGTGGGCGGATCGTCTTCGAAATCGGCTTCGGAGGGGAAGGCGGAAGACGGAGATGGTGGGTGAGGGCTAGAAGTCGAGGTAGAGTGGCGGCGTTGGGCGAGTGGTGGGGAGGATGGTGGCGCTACGGACGGGTCGTCTCCGGAGGATGTGGAGGAGGCAGATGACGTTGGCAGGTTTAGGGGCTGCTGTGCTAATTGTTCCCCCTCTGAGGAAGAAGATGTTGAAGACACTGAGGATCGCGAGTCGGATTGTTGAGTATATGGGAACATCGGCCCGACGCTATTACCGCCGAATAAGGACATCCTGATATTGATAGATGCGGAGGTTGAAATCAACGGAAGACGGGTCGCGTGTGCGGGAAGAGTATGGGATCATTCTCAATGAAGGGGGACAATAAACGTAAGTTTTGGAGATTTTGCGGCGTCGAGGGTGCGATGCACGAAAATCGTGAAGTCACGTGGTATCGGAGATGCGCACAAGTCACGTGAAAGAATACAAAAGTGGCTTGTAAATCACGTGCTAAAGGTCGATCAGCAATAACAGCCTCAGGACGACATCCCCAGTCTCGAGGTCTTTAAACGTGAACTCAATTCACTGGGTTTCTCGTTAATAAATTTTCCTTGGGGATGCGCAACCGGGCAGTTGGTGAGTTTCGATCCCAGTCCCGCCCCTGTCAGCTTGGCCTAGTTATATAGTCTAGCGTTAGGTGGAGGGCGCTACTTTTCGGAAGTGCCAAAAATACTTACTGTTTGTGGAACGGTGGCTGAGGACATTTGGCAGGTTCTGAGTGTAACCTTCAGGTCTTTTAAGTCACATTCCAACCTGACCGATGATGCTATAAATTCATAGGACAGAACAATTCGTCGCTTCCAAAATTTCCTTTGTGTTGAAAGTTCTCTATAAATGTGTGCATGCGATCCTGAGCATTTCTGTTCTTAGACCCCTCAGATACTCAAATTGCTTCCACAAAATCAAAGTTCTGATCAAGCCTCTCCCCGGAGAGCCGTCAACATGAAGACGGTCATTGCGATCACCGGAACTCTTGCTAGCCTCGCAGCGGCCACAATTCACAATTTGCCTCGTGCCGTCGGTGACTTCTGCCAGACTTCTGGGGTAAGCTCATCTCAGTCTACACTCGGGTCGCACACTTGCTGACCCTCTGCAACTCAGGGCGTCGGCACCTGCGAGTACGCTTCCAACTGCGAAGGCATGTCGTACTCGGATAGTGAGTGTCTCGGCGCTGACTGCTGCGTGCTCACTTTGTGCGGCTCCTCCGGCGTCTGCCGCTTCCCTGGTCAATCCTGCGCCGGCACGACGTCCAGCTCGAGCGACTGCCCCGGCTCTGCCGAGTGCTGCGTCTACTCGGGCACGTGCTCGAACCCGAAGCCCAACTCGTGCGCCTTCTACGACGACTGCCTCGAGGACGAATGCCAATGCGGCGCTGATGGGTATCCCATCGGCTACGGGCTGCACTACTGCGAGGAGTTCACCGACGCCAAGAGCCAGATGAGTGATGCGGGTAAAGACTGGGTCGCCGAGACGATGCTCTGCCTGCAGAACGAGCTAGTGCCCTGGGCCACGGGTTCACGGACCGGGTCCTGCACGCAGCTCAAGGAGTACGCCTTCGGTACACACCCGGAGTGCTACGTAAATAGCGGGCTTTGCACGCTGCCGCCCACGGACTGGATCGTCGTTGTGCAGACGGTCGGGCTCCAAGAGCTGTTCGGAAGCTGGGGTGCGCTTAAGGCGTCGTTGCAGGCGGCGCAGGGCTGCGGTAAATTTCTTGCTTTTTTGGTCGAGAGGAGTATCGTTGAGGTTATAGATGATGGAGGTGATTTATGGGACGATGTGACGGATTGGTTGTAAGGAAACCACCGCACAGTAAACCACAACATTCCGCGAAGATTAGCTGGAAACAACAACTACCATATATGTACCTTCGAGCTTGGGCCGATCTCGCACACAAGTGGAGCTGCACACAAGGCAAACGTTTTGCTGGAGCGCAACAGGGATTTTGAAATCTTGCGTGAACTCTAGTAATGCCTATTGAGCTAGCGAGTGGTTTGCTATTGGATAGTACGAGCACCCGTAGCCTTCTATCCCCCTGAACTCAGCGCCTAACGACCGAGATATTGGCCAATATATGCTTGTTTGAGGTTCCCATAGCCTTGGAAGCTCTGTGGTGGGAATAGCGGGAAGTTGTGCTCCACATCTTTCATTTTAACCAAACTGTCGCAAGGACCATCGCAAGATGGAACAATTAGGATCAGTAAAGTTCTTGGGATGAATTAAGTACGGACATTGGTTCACCTGCGGCTTGATTCTTTCGGCCTGCCATATTCTATTCGCAAGACGGAGTGATAGTTCAACAAGTAACGCGATAGTGGATATGTCACCGTCGTCGTAGCTTATCTGCTAACTTGAGCTTTTCAATTCCTGACGCCCGCTCTTTCAAATGCTGGCCTGTAGTTCAATATAGTTAGCCGCCTGGTTTGACGCCTCCTTCAGGAAGTATTGTGAAGTTACTCGCGTTTCTTAGCATAATAGTTGCGAATCCGCATGTGATAATAGGAACTTAGTAGTTCCTATCACAAATAACCTACAATAGTGGATAGGATGGGCCCCCAGGGCATCTCCTCAAACGAAGAATTCGGGTAGTCTTTTTCTGGCGAGTCAAACTATTAAGGTTAAACTAATATTCAAGTATTTTGGGATGGCCTCGCAAGTTTAATCATTGCGATATCCAAGTCCTTCGTTACAAACTATATACTGAAACTAAGCGTATAACTAGGAATAGGGACATGAAATAGCCTAGAGATATGGCAAGGCAATACTTAGATGAGAAGAGACGACCAAGATGGAAAGCACTCCCATTCGAATTATGAAAATTTACGAGGACTCTTATAGAAACGTTGGAACTTATGCGAGGAGCAATACTCAATTAGTTTCGGGCAGGTAGGAAATAGTAGAACTATACGTCTAGGTGCCAAAACCCATCATCTATACGACAAAACTTAGGCTAAGTTGAGCTCTCGAAAAGATCTAAGGTCGATACTCTTGGAAGTACATATATGGCCATTATTCCAGTACACGTCACTTCCTGCACGACGCGAATAGACCGATCAGGAGCAAGAAAACATTGACCCGATCGGTCAGGTATGTAAGATCAAATTTTCTATAAGTACTTACATACCACTCGAGTCCTCCTGCTTCTATTTGCTCTCTTTCATTTCCCTCTTAACTGCTGCAAATGCATCCATTACATTGAATGGCACCATCGCCATCATGACAATGGCTAACACCTGCCCGAATCCCATTTTTAACTCCGACCCGGTTACAAGATCCTCGTTATGAGTCCTAATATGAAGGATATCAAACGTTGCCCAGGAGAAAACTACTAGATGCGCCAGGAACTGCACAGGATACGGGAATATCTTTCCGTAACTCCAGAATGCCAGGAACGTTAGCAAACCCCAGACCATTGCTCCCGCAATGAGAAAAAAAAATAGAATGCTGGCTTCGAGTAAGATTCGATGGGGTTTTTCGGTCTCCATTGCATCCATGAGATCCTCGTATCTGTCACCGCAACTCCTCAAAAGATCTTCTACTCGATGACGTATCGATTCCCCAACCCATTTTAGAAAGGCTGTTGTCGCCGGTATCATTTTGAGCATCAACATTGCCCCAAATAAAACCTCTCCAGCATACCAAAACCACCAAATGCTGTCCGGTGTGTCGGTAATATGCATATAAATATAGCAACGGCCAGAACTGTTGCTGTCCCAATCGTCTGACAACTCTCGTCTTAGCTCATACCCGTAGAAGCCAATATGTAAACCAACGCTGCACAGCGTTACAAATCGTCGGACCCGAAGTCTCCAACTGTGGTAATTCTTTTCACTGAGAGGCTGTATTCTCTCCGCTGCCCAGAACGAGTTGAGCGTAAGAATCCAATAGTTTACCACCAACTGCGCGTGGTAAAATGTAATTTCAGGGATCTGCGAGAGACCAGCAATTACGATGGCGGTTCCGGTAATAAGTTGAAGATCGGCCAGATTACCGAGAAGTTGCTTCGCAACCTTAACCCGGTGTTGATCCTTAGCCTCCCCAGATTGCCCAAGCTGCTTTTTGGATGCTTTTTGGTCATCGTAGAAAGCTGGAATCGCGGCCACTATGGTCGTAATGAAAGCAGTGCCGATAAAGGATGTAAGTACCTAAACCCACAAAATTTAGTTTTACCTCCAGCGAAGGAAATTTATGTTAGAGACAATATACTAACCCCTGGGCCAGCAATATCTGGGTCCGCATTAAATTTCGCATTGCACATATCTCTATAGTCGCCCATGGTCGAAAATAGCAGTCTACTCTAGGCGGTGACTAGCCGTTAGATTGACGGTCAGTCGTCGGGAAAAGTGTCTTGCTAGAGTAATAGTGATTCTAGTGAAAGAAGTCAGATGAAAGGGAGCTAGTAGGACATATATCGAAGGTGAGAGGAAGCACCAGAATTTTGAAGGGCGGTTGAATGTAGAGAGCTAAGGAGGGTTTGTAGCGTCGGTTGATTGATAAGTTTAAGGATGCGAGCACGTTAGTGGCGACAAAATTAGTCCGACGAGTTGATGAAGGCGATGTGGAAGGGCTTGAGTCCCGAGTACGAAGTGGAGGAGCGGGGTAACAGTTGATGCATACAGAAAAGCCAATTATGTAGGTCAGCTATTGGGTCCGTGGGCTGCAACCTGATACGAGGATTAAGGACTCGGCGCGTGTGAACAACTGATTAGGCTGCATCATCAGCCTGGTCAAGAGCCACAGAGCGAGTGCGTAGTTTCTAGCCCTGCAAAGCTTTGAAAAAAAAAAAAACCCCTCCCCTGTTTCAAGTGGACTCTCCACCTTGTAATAACCACCCTGTGTGGCGTCGAATGCGCGGTCCAATTATGTCGTCTTAGGTCTGAGGTCGCCGATAGACCGCACTCAGATAATTCTGTTGCAATACAGATCGGGGGGGATAGGTGATCCCGCACGTGATCTAACCTCGTTCCTGTATACAGCTCAGCCATTGGCTCTGTTCTTCTTCCGCCCTTATTCGACACAGTTTTGCTTTGTATCCAGGGTATCTAGAACAATCGCGAATCAGAATTGACGGGCTATTCCGAGTTCTATTTTGTCGTTCCTCAGTCAATATATGGAATATCTCCAAAGCATTTCAAACATGATTCATCGGATTATTTCAGTGCTAAAGCGCGATTGAGACGGTAACTTGGCGCAGGCCAGTAAAGTTACCTATATCTCATCGTTTCGTCACGAAATAAAGATTTCCACAGCGGTTTCATTGCTCCAACCAGGCCTCGTACCCGATTCCTTGAACGCGTTTTCGACGTCAACTTCCAGCACCATGGGATCGGTTGCGCCCTTCTTGACACAGTCGCGCGGGATCGGGTTGCCGAAGATGAGGCCCATGAAATCGTCGTCTAACGATCTGCGCGGAAGGTCGGACACATAGAGACCTGTGGGAGTATCTGATTAGTACTATGCGAGGAACCCCCGCATCGGCGGGTATTGGGTGAGAGCTAAAAAAAGTCAGACCTACCCCACGTCCCCAGCGCCTTCAAGCTCGTCCAAACCCTCAATCTCCCGTTATCCTCGACATAAACATCTGTATTCACCACTGCAGCGGCGCCCGTCATCTTGCCCAGCAGTCCCAGATTCGCGACCTTGACCGGCCGCTTCTCCTCGCCGCCGCCCTTGCCCAACTCGAACTCGCGCACCGGCACCGCCGTCAGAATGTCCCACTCGGCGACGCCGAGCTCGAGGCACACGAAGGCGATGCGCGCGCCCACCAGCATGGGTGCGCTCACCTTGCCGCTGCGGTGCGCCGCTACTACGTACGCGCCTAGGACGCCTTGCTGCGCGTGCACGCCCATGGTGTCCCGCTCCTCGCGCGAGGCTTCGCCGGCGCCCTGCCCGTCGCTACGGCCGGGCCCTTCGGCGCCCGGGAAGTCCGCCAGCGGGATCAGCTCGGTCAGGGCGCGGCCGGAAACGTTGAAGACGGCGAGGATGGGCGTGCCCGTGCGAGCGAAGCCTACGTACGACGCTACTTTGAGTAGCGTGCGGTCGTCGTAGGCGGCGTACGGCATCGTCGTGCGCGCCACGACCGGCGGGCGGAGGATGACGGTCTGGCCTGCCATGGTTGGTGCGGTCATCTGGTGGATCAGATCCATATTGTGTTTGGCGGGTTCGTCCGTGATGTAGACGGGTCCGCCTGACACGCAGCGCGCCGCGGCGTGGAACCCCGCCCACTCATGGCTCGTCTGGAACATGTCCCAGTCCGGCAGGACGTTGAGGTGCTGGGCGGCCAGGGCATTGTGGGCGTTGCAGAAGACATGCCAGGGGTGGCTGGCCGGCTGGTCCGGGAAAAAGTCGTCCGAGTTGCGGACGCAGAGCTGAGGCTTGTTGGTCGGAAGTTGGCTGTGGAAGAGGATCTGCGGCGATTGCGACATGCACGAGATGGCCTTGGCTGAGAAAGCACGTAGTTGGGCGACGGACCAGGCGTCAAGGTAGGAGTTGGTGAGGCGACGGCGATGCTCGGACGAAACGATCTCGTCGAGGAAGAATTGTGCGTCGGTCTTGACAGAGTCCACGCCGGCGGATGAGAGGAATCTGACGACGGAAATGTAAGCACGCTATTCATCCTCGTCAGAGGGTTGGAATCCATACGAATAGAAATCTCGGTAAAATCTTGCTACGTCCTGCTCGTCAACTACTAGCATTTTGCCTGCAGCGACTCCTGGCTTTTTCTCGACTTCAATAGTCTTATATTCCTTTGCGATGGCGCCGTCTGGTGAGATACCTCCCCAGTAGCCGAGCTAATATACAGCATTAGTACTCCAGTTGTCATTCGTATGGCCGCAAGGAACCAACCAAAGCATGCCAAACAGCAACGTGAGAAACGCTCTTATGTCGTCCGCGGACCTTGGAGACCGTGTGGCTCAAGCCATGAGGGAAGCCCTCCTTGTTCGCTTCAAACTCGAGCCATCCTCGAGCAAACTGATTTTCGCCGGGATGATCCTACAAAATGATTAGGAACCACATATCGCTAGGCTTCGAAGCGTCAAGCTAACCAAAGATTGCCAGTTATCATCGATGATCAAATTCGTAACTGCCGGAGCGCGCAAGTCAACCTAGTCAGCACAGACCACACCATGCACGGCCGCCCAATTCAGCCCAAACGAAAGCAAGAAAAATAAGAGTTAAAAAACAACTTACTCGACACACCGCTCTTTTCCAGCTCATCCAAAGCAGTCAACACTTTCTCCTCCGTCAAGTCCTGCCCCAGCCCATTCCACGTACAGTAAGTCAACCCATCATACCAATTCTGCAACCACTTAGCGTCCACCTCCCCGCCGCCTTCTTCCCCAGCGCCCGCCTTCTCCTTCTCCTCAACCTCCCACCCCATGACCGCCTTCCTCGCCTCATACCACACGGCCGCATTCGCCTCCTCGAAGCTCCTCCCCACACTCACCAAGACGAGCGCCTCCCCCTCGCCCACCCTATCGTTCGCCGCCGTCGCCACCACGCGCCCCTGCTCCCCCCCCATCGTGACCAGCACGTCCCGCACCCCGCTCACCGCCAGCGCCGCCACGCTCAGCCCGTCCTCGCGCAGAAACGCCGCGAGCACGGCCTCCTTGTCGGGCGCGAACGGCGCGCCCGCGCGCCCGTGCCGCGGCGCCAGCCAGGGCGACCAGAGCCGCACGAGCGCCATCCAGCGGCCGAGCGCCGTCGGCACGCCCAGCGAGGCCGCGCGCGTGCCCGGGTCCGGGTCGCGCGCGGCCGGGACGGCGAAGGCGCAGCGCCAGAGGAGCGTGTGCGGGGCCTGGGAGAGGGCCGGCGTGACGGCCACGTCGGGCGAGGGGTCGCTGAGGTAGTAGGCGAACTCCTTGGAAGGGAAGAGTGTGCTGGCGGTGGAGGCGGGATCGAGCGAGGAGGACGGGGAGGGCGCCGCCGGGCGCGGCTGGTAGTACAGCGACCCGTCGGCCACGCCTGTCGCGTCGCGCACCCATTTCCAGCCGCTGGCGCCGGGCCCGGCGCCGGGATCGCTGTCGGGCTCGCGCGCGCGGAATTTGACCGTGAAGGAGACGGGAATGCCCGGCGGGGGTCGGTTGGGCAAGCTCGCGGCGAACCAGTGGCGGCGCGCGTTCGGCGGGGCGGCTTCGCCGGCTGCGTTGGAGAGCAGGAGCACGCCTGCCGGGTCGCCGTTGAGATTGGGCGCGGTAGGGGAGACCGAGGCGGGGAGGGGCGCAAGTACGGTTTCGGTCCAGGTGGAGGACGGAGGGGCCGAGTGGTTGTGCCAGAGGGAGACGTCCCAGGTCTTTTTGGAAGCGGCGTCGGTTTCGAGAAGGACGGTGAAGTCAACCTGGTGTTTCATGTTATGTTTAGGGTTGCACATCAAAGAAAGTGGCCAGGAAAAGATGATAACTTCAGTGTAGCAAGTGTAACAAAAAAAGCAACTTACGTGATCTTGGTCCGAGGGTACGACGGTGGCCTGCCCAAGGGGTGGGTAGCACACTAGCTTTGCATGCATGTTTCTTGTTTTATTTGTAGGGCTTTTGGAGCAATATTTACGCCGAATAAGCGACCTTAAAAGTTTGTGGAAATTTTGAATTAAGAATGGTTCTCATGAAACTATTTTATGGGTGCCGGGATGAGGCTCGCAAAGGAAGCAATTGACGTCAGAAAAGAAGACGCAATAGAAAACAGAAAAACTTTCGAACAAATGCTTCTGGATAGTGACTATGTCTGAGGCTATACGGGCCGAAATGCCTGTAGGAAATCTCAAATGGTCGTTGAGGTAGAGGAGGTTGATGGGGGGAGGATGGACGGGCTGTGGGGAGGTGAGGTCGGCAAGCTGCACGGAAGCGGGGTCTGCGGAGGAGACGGATGCACCTCGATGCTGCGAGCTCCACAGCGGCTACGAGAACAGCGCGCGCGCAATGAAGAATTGGGCGATTGTTCTCTACGAATAGAATCAATTCCTTTGATCGCATTTTAGTAAGACAGCAGCTCGGCAATTCGCTGCTTCGACAGGCCGGCAGAAGCGAACCAGAGCTCGTGCGAGAGCCATAGCTTTAAGCCACACTGGGCTGCGCCACACTCCACGCGAACCAGGGCCGGCCCCTGCTCAACTTTTTCGCGCTCAACACCACGCGAAGCTCATCCGAGGCCTCGCGTCGCTCTCTTTGCCTCTTCAGTTCCCCGTTCAATGCGCCTTCCACTCCGCCGTCTCTCATGACCGGAGCCCCCTCGCTCCTCCGGCGCCCGTTGCGGCGGCCGAACCTCTACGTCTGCGCGCGCTGCGCTCGGCTCCAGCCCCCTTCGTCCGCAGCACCATCGCGGACCACGCCCGACCGGCAGTCCCGCCCGGTCCACCAGTCCACGCTCGAGAAGCGCTACAAGGCGGAGCTGCAATGGAAGGAGCGGCGGCGGCAGATCGACGCGGGGGCAGCGCCGTCCATGCTGCGCACGCTCGAGGAGCGCGGCTTCATCGCCCAGGTGGCCGGCGGCCGCGACGAGCTGGAGACGGCGATGAGCGCGCGCCGGCTGGGCGCCTACGTCGGCATCGATCCGACGGCCCCGTCGCTGCACGTCGGGCACATGCTGCCGCTCATGGCGCTGTTCTGGATGTACGTGCATGGGTTTCGGGCCGTGTCGCTGGTGAGTTAGAGACGGGACTGTTTTCAACCCCAACTTTCGCTGATTGCTGCGGTAATCATCTGATGATGTAGATCGGAGGTGCGACGGCCGGTGTGGGCGACCCAACTGACCGCACGGCTGCGCGCGAGCCCATGGATACCACGACGCGCCGCACCAACATCGTCGGTCTGCACTACCAGCTCAAGAAGATGTGGCTCAACGTCGACGCCAAGGCGCGCAAGTACGGCTTCAACCCCGACGACTACTGGTCGCGCGTTCTCGTCAACAACAGCATGTGGCTAAACAAGGTATCCGTGGTGGACTTCATGAAGATGGGGCAGAGTTTTCGGCTAGGCGCGATGCTGAGCAGGGAGACGTACGTTCAGATCCTTCCAAAGAGCGACTCTGAGAAAGAGGTAGAAAAAGTATATGGGCAACTGATAACGGCGCCATCTTTACAGTGTTAAGAAGCGCCTCTCGCACGACGCCAAAAGCGACGGCATGTCCTACGCGGAGTTCTCATACCCGCTCCTGCAAGCCTGGGACTGGTGGCACCTGTACAGCTCCCCTCGCGGCGTCCAGCTCCAGATCGGCGGCTCCGACCAATTCGGCAACATCGTCGCGGGCATCGACGCCGTCAAGCACATGCGGCGGCGGCAGCTCGCCGAGCTGCCGCAGCAACCAGCCGACCCGCTGCCCACCCTCACCACGCCCTCCAACGCCACTTTCCCCGCCGACGAGCCCATGGGCTTCACGGTGCCCCTGCTCACCACGGCCGCTGGCGCCAAGTTCGGCAAGTCCGAGGGCAACGCCGTCTGGCTGGACGGCGGCCTCACCAGCCCCTTCGAGCTCTACCAGTTCTTCCTGCGCGCCGCCGACGCCGACGTCGAGCGCTACCTCAAGCTGCTGACGTTTGTGCCGCTGGCCCGCGTCGCCGACGTGGTGCGCGAGCACGCAAAGGCGCCCGAGAAGCGCGTCGCGCAGCACCTGCTCGCCTTCGAGTTCGTCGAGCTGGTGCACGGCACCGACGAGGCCAGGAAGGCCGAGGCGCAGCACCGGGGCATCTTTGGCGGCGGCGGCGGCGGCCACCGCCACACCAAGGCCTCGGACGCCCCCGCCCCGGCCTCGTCGCCGGACCCATCATCGGGCTCCGACTCGCCGGCGCCGGCCCAGCCCGACACCGCGCCCTACACCCTCAACGCGCTCCCGCAAGCCACGCTCGCGCTGTCGACGCTGCGCCGGCTGCCCTTCTCGGGCGTGCTGACGGAGCTCGGGCTCGCGCCGTCGCGCTCGGCCGCGACGCGGCTCATCGCCGCCGGCGGCGCGTACGTGGGCGCGCCCGACGACCGCATGGAGGTCAACTGGCGCATCGTCCGCGACGCGGCCGGGACGGGCAGGGGCGAGGCGGTGCGCTTCGTCAGGGATGGCGTGCTGCTGGTGAGGACGGGCAAGTGGAGGGTGAGGGTTGTGAGGGTGGTGGAGGATGGCGAGGGCGGGCCGGAGGGGCTGGCTGTGGAGGGGGCCGAAGGCGAGACGATGGGGGTTGGGGAGGAGCCTCCGAGGGAGCGGCAGGATGTGGATGGGATGACGGCTTGGTCGCCCGGGGCGGGACGGGAGGGGAAGGGGGGGAAGATGGGAGGGAGGAGGTTGTAAAAATGTAGCATACTGGACGTATTGCTGTGTTCTATAATATGTAGCCGCCCACCTAGTGGATTAGCAATCCAACTGTGTACTGATAGCCTTTTCTTTCTTTGAGGGCTTTGATCGAGCTGTGATCCCTGTGAGTAGTCACGCCTTTCAATGGTAGGATTAGACGACGAGAAGTCGAATTGAGCGGATTCCGAGTTACAAAGTCCAAGAAAAGCCTCAAA
Source organism: Lineolata rhizophorae (assembly GCA_010093515.1). Classification (NCBI taxonomy): domain Eukaryota; kingdom Fungi; phylum Ascomycota; class Dothideomycetes; order Lineolatales; family Lineolataceae; genus Lineolata; species Lineolata rhizophorae. The sequence goes on from MU001692.1 coordinate 507,301, forward strand.
AGGAAAAGAAGAGAACGTCCAAAAAGTCAAAGTCAGTCGTCCTCCGTCATTGACGTTCGCTGCCGATGTCTGAGACCTTGGATAGAAGGAACTTCCAGGTTTGACGTGTCCAACGCAGTCCTTTCAGCGCCGTGCAGGCGATCAGTTTCTTTATACCTCCTTATCATTTCAGTGTATACCTCCCTCGGGACGTATCCAGCATCTCTCAGTATTTCTTCGTATACACCATGAAGATCGTATTGCAGAAGGACGGGGTCGAGCCCGGGTTCCGAAACGTCCGCGCCTTTTTCGATTAAGCACTTCGCCAAAACCTTAAACCATGCAAACCCCAGCCACCCTTCGTCGCAACCGGATTCGAACGTATCATTAATGGGCTTGAACGCATCAAGATTCGTCTGTGGTGTAAGGCCTATCATTAAAAGGGCCAACTCCAGAGGCAAACAGCCATTTTCGTCTGGCGTGTTTAGGTCCAGCCCAAGTCCAATCCAAACATCCACAAGGTTCTCACCGACTCTTTTCGAACATTCATAACACATCGAATAAAAGTACCACACAGTGGAAAAATGACTGGACCAACTGAGGCAAGCGGGCGATACATAATTTCCGGATTGCAATAAACTTACTAGGTGTTGAGACATATTAGACATTGACCGCCTGCATCCTATCAACGCAACGGTTATAAAGGCCGACATTCGGCCTTCATCGTTCAATGTGCTTAGGTCGTAGCCTTGGCGGCAAAGTAGGCGTGCAATCTCTATGATGCTCTTTTCAGTCCTTGACCTATACTGAATACCAATGAATGAACCGCCAAGGAGTGAAAAAAGAAGACTAGCTGCTAGTTAGTGTCTACAATCTCGACTAGACAAACCGTAATGTAGGCTACTGACTTCCCTCCATTATCAAAACTGGGTGCTATGCAACCCTGATCTAGTAGAAGCTGCACTATTTGAACCTCCCCGACCGCCGCAGCATACTAGAAAGAAGTTAGGTGCCAACAAACTGTGTTTTATCAAGTCGAATACTCACTTCTAGCAAACTCAAGTTGGCAAACATGGTTCTGGAACTAATTTGGCGCTCACTAAATAATCTCTGGAGCCCAACGTAGTCACCCCAATAAATAAGGCTTGCCACAGGTGTATCTTCCTCGCTAATAATTTGGAAAGGCGCAACTGCAGGCGCAAGCTGGTAGTAGCCTCTTTTGTCCGCCCGAGTTGTAAAAAACGACGATATTCCTGTTCGAACCAATTTCGGACTCGGTATGAATGTGACCGAGATCTCGTAAAACCTCTCCATAGGCGAGAATGGCGACGCAGGCTTTTCAAGCGTGGTAATGGATATGATGAGGCTTCCGATGCGCCACTCGAATTCTTTGCATCGCTTGGACACGCGTTGCGGCTCTGTGTGCGGTACAGCTTGGCAAGTTTGAGGAGGAAAATATGGATCATCCACGTTCTCTTCCTTCTTCGGGTGTCTTTGGGCTGATTGCGCTGATGGTGGCGTTGAGGGCTGGTCGTGGACGTCTTTCATGGGTTTAGGCCTTGCAGAACTTTGAGACCCAACTGCATGAGCTATTGCGTCGATTTGCACGCACGCCTGTTTTTGAAGATCCTCGATATGGTGCTGATGCTGGACAGACGACTCGATCAACGGAAGCAGAACGCCCTTCAATTCAGCGCGGACTACGCGACCTATGACGTCGTATTGGCTTTCTGGGATGCGGACGGAATTGCTTGCTTGTGCGGTGGACATGATATGGAGGTCGGCGAGCGTTTCTGTGAGGACGTCCAACTTCGCCGAGATTTCCGAGTGCATAGCATTTTGAGCATGTGTAATTTCTTGGGCGCTGGTGGACAAAGAATCTTTGAATTCAATGTGGTTGCGTCGAATAACGAAGCCATCTTGACTGGGATGATGTTAGACGTATAGGGAATTGAATGAAGCATCATATATAAGCCTAAGAAATGACTGAGATGTGGAGATGTTTGCTCAAGCCGCATCTCACAATAAAACGCCAAGTGGTCTAAATCTGACAGCTCGACTTGAGCGCATCAACCATTCATCTGGAGCAAGACCGGTCCTTACTAGCCTTGATCACGTGGACAACACAAGGAACAAATACAGCAAATACAGACACTAACCTTTGAAGAATCTGAAGCGCGAGAATCAAAGCGGTCTTGCGTCTCTCGAGCAGTGTGAGAGCTTTCGCAACATTTTTGCCGCGAAAGACAAACTGAACGCGTTGAGGGAGGCTGCCCGAGTTTTGCCCAGGCAGGAGTCCGTTGATGTTGTCAATGTCGTGGCGAAGACCTGCCACGGCATCGGTGATGGGATCCGGGAGCACCGTGTGCTCCAGGCCAGCGCCAGCTGAGACGCTGAACTCTGCGATGAAATTGCGCAAATTTCTGGCAATTGATTCGACATCCCGTAACACTGCACGCATGTAAATGAGTACCTAGCGAGATGCTCAAGGATAGCGGCGAGTACCGCCACACAAGCGTCAGGGTAACCTACTGGCACGAAGGAGATTCACGTCTTTTCGGGCGCATTTGACGTCCGAAACGAACGTGACCGCCGACCGACATGCCCGCAAGGCTACATCGGCAAGCTGGACGGTGGCGGCCGCCGAGGAAATCACTGCAACCGGGTCCGGCATACCGCTGACGTTGACAAGGCCTTCAATGCATGACAGGCGACGTGAAAGGGTGGAACTAGGTCGGTAGCAAAGACTGAAGAAGAGTGCTTCTTAGGGGGCATGGCCGCCTTTATGAGCGAGAGATGGGATGGCCATGGTGGGCAGTGCAAGGCTGCCAAGAAGGGTGAACAGTTGTCGGCTTCCAATGCGCCGGAGCAAGCCTTCCAATGAATGCCCTACTAAAATGAAATTATGCCTCGCGGCTCTCCGGAGCTTGCATCGAGACAGTCTTGCCACCTCGAAAGTCCGCCTCCATGGAGCCTTGTTCCAGGCGCTAGAGCTCGCTATTTGAACTCCGACAGGAGGACTTAGCACCGACCACTCCGTCACGTGCACACGTGACACCTCGCAGCTCGGGATTCCGCAGCCAACGCGCGACGCGTCCTTCCCGATCACACCAATCCGGGGATGCACGCACCGCAGCCACAACCACCCAAGACGAGACCGCTCCCTGCGCGCGTTCCACCTTTCCAAGTCCGAAATGCCTCGCTCGACCGACGCCCAGCCCCGCGCCCGCGAGGCGTCCCTCCGCAACCCCCGCAAGGGCCGCACAGCCTCCTTCACCGCGTCCCCGCCCAAGCGGAAACGCTCCCCTCTCGGCGCCTCCGCCTGCGCCCGCGCCCGCGCCCGCGCCCCCGTCTCCGCCTCCGACCGTCTCGCGGCGGCGGCCGCCCTCCCCCCCACCGCCTTCGTCGCGCGCGTCTTCCCGCCGCATCTCCGGCACTTCCAGCCGCGGGGCCCCGGCCCGACGACGCAGCAAAGCCCCTCCCGAACCGTCACCACCACCACCACCACCACCTCCGGCCCTTCGACCTCGGCCCTGCCGTCGTCGCCGGCGCCTCCACTCTCGCTCGCCCTCGCCCTCGTCCCCGCGCCGCGCCTCTCCGCCGCTGCCTTCGAGGCGTGCTTCGCGCTCGTCGAGGCCACGAGCAGCGCCGCGTACCGGGCGTCGGCGTGGGGGTGGAAGCCGGGCGCCAAGCGCGCCGAGATGCGCGAGCCGGGCATGTGGTACGTGCTCGTGCGGAGGGGAGCGCGGCGCGGCGGAGGTGCTGGCGGTGGAGTGCCAGGGAGGAAGAAGAAGGAGGAGGAGGAGGAGGAGGAGGAGGAGGAGCACGACGGGGAGATCGTGGCGTTTGCGTCGTTCTTGCTCACGCTCGACCACGAGCCCGAGGAGCCTGTGTTGTACGTGTATGAAATACATGTGGCGGAGGGGATGCGGTCCAGTGGGCTCGGGGGCCATCTGTTGCGCGTGGTGCAAAGTGTGGTTGACAGCTTCGATTGCATCGAGGGCATCATGCTGAGCGTGTTCACGAGCAACGTGGCCGGGCAGCGGTTTTACGAAAGGCACGGCTTCGTGGAGGATGCGACCAGTCCGAGGGGGAAAAGGCTACGAGGCGGGCGGGCCAAGATGCCGGATTACAAGATACTGTGGAGGCCGAAGGAAGGGTGGTGAAATGCAGAAATATGACTTATAGAGTATAGAATGTCATTTTATCACCATTCGTCCCGCGGTTTATCTTTTCATATACATGCAATGCTTCCTTTTTGTGGTGATTCGATGCCCCGCTCTACCCCGCTCTTTCTATATGCGAATCGCCTCTTTGCCCCTAACCTCCGGTCTTTCCGCCTCCCATTCGTCGCGCAAAACAGCATACAGCAGGTCCGCCACGATGACAGACAATCCCAAGGACCACACGAGCGTGATGGCGTAGAAGAAGTTTGCGTTGCCGGATCCGGCGTAGATCCACAAGTGGTAGAACGCCGGGCCCAGGAACGTCGCGTATAGTAGCGTCGCCGTCGCGAAGAAAGTATACCGCATTACTGTCGCCCTGACGTTAGCACACGAAGCAACAACACCCAACACCGCGAGAGGCATCTCAGAAGCCATGAACTTACGCGGAAACACGTGCCTGAACAGCGGCACGAGGGCAAAGTACAGCGCCGCGTCCGCGACGCTCGGATACGGCTGAAAGATGGCGAAGATGCCGCATAGCGTGGCGACGACGAACAGGGGCTGGTGGCGCAGCCGCACGCACAGCCCGGGGCAGTACGACGCCATGTGCAGCCAGAAGACGCCGAGGAAGAACTCGCGGAACGAGTCGAACATCTCGATGAAGAAGTACCACCACAGGCCGACGTTGGGCGTCAGGTCTGGCAGTAGCAGATGCACGCCGTAGGTGGCCGGCAGGAAGGACCGCGGCGTGGCGTTGGCAGGGAGGATGAGGTTGGAGGCGAAGAGGAGGGTGGAGAGGGCGAGGCCGAAGAGCGCGCTATATTGTAGTGTGAAGGATACGGCTCGACCTGATGCTCGTGGCTGGTATTTCGCCGACACCGGCTTCCATGGGCCCATCTGGGCGTCGTAGCACAGAATCAGCAGCGGTGGAAGGAGCAGCACCGGATGCAACGCCAGATACGTCGCCGCGCTTAGCGCCAACACCATGGTGGTTCCTTTTCCTTGCACGGCCTGCGCCGTCGCCAGGAGCACAAACGCATTTGTGAACGCGCTCGTCGGCCGTCCCACGCACACGACGATGGTGAACGGGCTGAAGAGGAAGGCCGCGGCAACGGCAAGCGGGCTGTAGCGCGTGTCGGCGCGCGGGGACGTGAAGAGGCGCGTCCGCGTCGAGGCGCCGCTGGCGGCGATCTGGAGCAGGGAGTGCGCGGAGAGGAGGTCGAGGAGGGTGTAAAGGAAGGCGGTCGGCAGGTGCGAGGAGGAGGGGCCGGGGAGGAGGGAGAAGAGAGGGAGGAGGAGGGGCGCCTGCGTCAATATCGGTCAGCGGAAGCTGTTCGTTGAAGCAGTGACTTTGGCTTGGACTTGGGAGTGCGTACTTGGTGGAAGACGCCGCCATCATAGGGAGATACGTTATGGGTGTAGAGAAAGACGCCTTCCTGGACTGCGACTAAAGTTAGCTTGATCTCGGCGGCTCGACTGTATGTACATACGCCGCTTGAAGCTTGTGACGGGGGTGGAGATCTCGACGCGTCCCGTCAGCAGGTCCGGCAGGGAGGGAAAGGTGATGTAGAGCAGCAGGCGCACAGCTGCGGCAGCTCCGAAGAGCAGTGCCGCCCGTCTATCGACGTCCATGAGCGGGCACTGGCGGCGTTATCTTTGCGGCATCGTGGGAAAAGCGGCAACAATTGGTGGCGCGAAGCGGCCGGCGAGCGGATCCGCAGGCGATGATCTGGCCGCGCGAAGTCCCCGGCGCATGCTTGGCGGCCGATCTTTCGCGAGTCGTGTCCCTGGCACGTGACTGTCGATCCCCGAACGCCGGCAAAACGTCGCGCCGCAGATCCCCACGGCGCCCGCTCACCGCCTCTCGTTCTGCCGGGCAAGTCGTCGATTTTTCTTCCCGCGACGACAATTTCGCCCAGTCCCTCGCATTCCGCGCTCGTCCTCCGAGCCTCCCCGCGTCCGCCGCGACAAACGTATGTTGCTTCTCCTTTGCTCCCACCAAGCACAGCTGCCACCGCTAGGCTCCCCGTGTTCCATGACTAATTCTCAGTTTTCTAATCTAAAGCGGCCATGAACAGAAACAGAAACCGCGACAACGACGACCCCAGAGACGACCCGCTCTTGCATGTCCTGATATTCACTCTTTTCGCCACATTGGCCGCCAATATCGTCCTCGCCTGGCACGTCGGCCTGCTGCCCGTGCCGGAGAAGGACTTCTACGTCGAGCTCAATTATCCGGGTCTGGAAAGATCCATTCACGAGACTGCCCAGGGGTTCTACTGAGGTGACGGAGCGAACATGGGGCGAATTAAGAAAAAGGGTATGCGGAAATGCCCGAGGAATAGTTGCAAATCGCCATGAACAGACTGCTCACGGATTGCAGGAACCTCTGGCGAGGCTAAAAACTACATCACCCGGACCCGAGCGGTGAGGAAGCTTCAGATCTCGTTGCCAGACTTCCGACGACTATGCATTTTCAAGGGTACCGTACATAACTCGCTATCCTTTTCGAGCTGCAACTCAACCCCTATACAGGAATCTACCCGCGCGAACCTCGGAACAAGAAGAAGGTCGCCAAAGGCACCACGCCGTCGACCACCTTCTACTACACCAAGGACATCCAGTATCTGCTGCACGAGCCGCTGCTGCAGAAATTCCGCGAGCACAAGGCTGTCGGCAAGAAGATCAGTCGTGCCCTCGGCCGCGGCGAGATCAAGGATGCCGCGCGGCTCGAGCGCAACTTGGCGCCGCGCATGAAGCTCGACCACATTATTAAGGAGCGATACCCCACCTTCGTGGACGCATTGCGCGACCTCGACGACTGTCTGTCCATGCTGTTTCTGTTCGCGAACCTGCCGTCGACGTCCCACGTCCCAGCGAAGACCATTGCGCTTTGCCAGCGCCTTACGCACGAGTTCCAGCACTACCTCATCGTGTCGCACTCGCTCCGAAAATCGTTCCTCAGCATCAAGGGCATCTATTATCAGGCGACCATTCAGGGTCAGGACATCCTCTGGCTGGTGCCGTACCGCTTCGTGCAGAACATGGGTGGCGATATCGACTTTAGGATCATGGGCACCTTTGTCGAGTTCTACACGACGCTGCTAGGCTTCGTGAACTATAGGCTGTACACGCAAATCGGGCTAGTGTACCCGCCCAAGTTCAACACGAGTAGCGATGACAGGGGCGCGGAGCTAGGCGCTTTTACGCTCGAAGGCCGCGCCGTCGCGGGCCAGAAGCAGCACCAGTACCAGCAGAAGCAGCTCGAAGCGCCCAAACAAAACGGCAACGGCGTCTCCTCCACCGCTCAGGCCGCTGCCGACGCCCTCGCCGCTACGGCCAACGGCTCCCAGGCCGACGAGCTCCAATCCCCTAAAGAGCAAGAACCACCCGGCGATGACGACCCCTCAGCTGACCCCTCATCCACCAACCCCGTCACCACCCTCGACACCTTCGCCCCCGCCGCCCCCGGTGGCGATGTCCTCGCCCAGCCCGACGCGTCGGCCTCCTCCTCGGCCGCCGCCGCCATCGCCTCCTCCCTCTTCGCGCCCTGCACCGTCTTCCTCTCGCGCGAGACGCCGCGCGCGCCGCTCGAGCTCCTGCTGCGCGCCTTCGGCTGCGCGCGCGTCGGCTGGGACGCGTCGCTCGGCGAGGGCGCCTTCCTCACGGACGAGGCCGACTCGCGCATCACGCACCAGGTGGTGGACAGGCCCGCGGGGCCGGCGAGCGCGGCCGTGAGCCCGGCCCAGGTTGCCGAGAGCGGGGGAGGGAACGACGGGCCGGCCAAGACGCCGGGACAGGGACAGCGGCAGAGGGTCCCCGGTCGCACGTACGTGCAGCCGCAGTGGGTCTGGGACTGCGTCAACGAGGGCCGCCTGCTGAGGCCGGATCTGTACGCGCCCGGGGCGGAGCTGCCGCCGCATCTGAGCCCGTGGGGCCGCGAGAGGCTGCGGAGGGGCGAGTACGATCCGACGGTGCCGTTGGCGGAGCAGGAAGGTGAGGGTGAGGGGGTGGCTGGGGGTGTGGAGGAGGAAGAAGAAGAAGAGGTGGAGGCGGAGGGGGAGGAAGAGGAGGAAGACATTGCCGAGCGCGCCGAGGTGCAGAGCGAACACGCGGAGAAGAGCGGCAGGGATGCGCTGCTGGATCGCGCCGACGGCGAGATGGCGGCTGGCGAGGGCATGGCCGTCGAGCTGGCGTCTAGCGACGACGGCGAGGACGAAGAGGGCGAAGAAAGCGGTGACGACGAGTTCGCGGGCTTCGGCAGCGGCTCCGATGGCCAGAGCGCCGACTCCGCCGACTCCGACGACGACGACGAAGAAGCCGCGCTCCAGCGCACCCGCCAGCGCGAACTCGCGGCCGAAGCCGCGGGCACGTCCTTCGCCGCGGCCACCACGGCCGTCCCGTCCGCCAGCGCGGACGCGGCCCAGGCGGACGGCGACGAGGAGAAGCGAAAGGCGGCGGCGCGGCGCAAGGCGCTGCGGCGCAAGCGCGAGGAGGAGGACGAGTTCGAGCGGCGGAAGGGCATGCTGTCGCGGCGGAAGAGGAAGGTGTTGGAGAAGATGGCGTGGGGGAACAAGGTGAGGGAAGGGGAGGCGGAGAGGTTGAGGGGGAAGAGGAGGAGGTTGGAGGGGAAGAAGGGGTTGTGAGTTGGGGAGAGGGAAAGGGGGAGTGTGGGAGAATGGTGGGGTATTGCGAGGGCGAGTTTTGGTGGAGTGAAGATAGGTATTGGCGAGCACTGGGCTAGACAGGACAGATTACTGCTTTTTTTTTTTTTTTTCTAATTCCAACTGGCAGTCGGCAAGCTTGTGGAGTCTCAAAGCACGCACACCGTCACACTAGACCGATTGTAGAATACAATTCCATGTTTGTTGACCTACAGAACCTAGACTACCCCCACCACTTGCCTCTCCTTTCCCCTCCATTTAGCTCAGTCACCGACCAATTCCCGGGCGCATACCCACAACCAACCTACCATCTCAGCTGAGTGCTCACGTCAAGGTCCAACACGGCACCCTCAAAAAGGAAAACAAAGCAAGGAAAAGGGAAAAGAAAATTACTACATAAACCACGCGCGCAGAGCCAATGCTGCCCGCTGGCTGCCCACCGACGCAATTCTCCCCGTGTCTCCCGCCTCTCCTTCTCGCCTCACACAACTCAAAAGGGCCGCAAAACGCACCAGAGCCCATGGCAAAAACAAGACACAAAAAGTAGCAGAGCGTACACACCAAAGATACAGACGCAAGAACGCCCGCCACGCTTACCGCCGTAGTTGATTACACATTGCCTAACCCCGCCGAAACAAAAAAAAAAAAAAATTGGAAAGGAGGGGTGGGAAACCCAGGTCCTATATGGTAGGAAACCGACGCCGACGGACGCCGGATAAGACCCCCAACAGAAGAACAACAAGAGCAGAAAACAAGAACAAGAAGAAAGCACAGATATCCGAGCCGCAGTGAAGCCAGTCCATGCCAGTTCATGCCAAAGGGCCACAAGCCACGAGCAGAAGAGAGAAGCAAGCCCAAAGGGAAAAAAAAAAAAAAGCGCGCAAGAGGAAAAACAACCGCTAGACCGCAGAAACCTCACGCCCCCTCAATTGAGGGCAGGCAGGCGCATGCAGTCCAGGGGAAATAGTTAGTACATACAATACAACACCTCTTCAACCGACATATTTCATTTTTGCACCAACACCACTCACGCCCCCTCTACCGGCCCTCCTGCGCACCCTCATTCCCCTCCCCAACCAACGTCGGCGCAATCCTCCGCCTCTTCTTCGCTCCTCCCGCCGCCGCATTCCCCTCGACCCCCTCACCCTCTCCGGCCTCATCCAACGGCCCCTCGGCCTCCCTCTTCGTTCCCATCCCACCACCCCCACCACCGCCGCTCTCGCTCCCGCTTGCACTCGCACCACCACCGCCCGACACGCCCGCCTGAATTCCCCCGCCTAGCACACCGCTCCCCAGAGGCGGCGGCGCAGCCGCGACGCCCGCCCCTGACATGGGCGTCGCCGGCGGCGTCTGCACGCCACTACTCGAGCTAACGCTCGCTCCCGCTCCCGTCGCAACACCAGGCCCCGTCCCGCTCGGCCCCGCCACCACGCCCGGCATACTCCCAATAATCGGCGTCGGGTGGCCCACCAACCTAATCTCTTCGCCACCGGGTCCGATGCCCTTGGCCGTTGTTTGCGGTTGCTGCTGTTGTTGCGTCGGCGGCATCGGCAGCGGGGGTACCGACGATGACGCTATGCTCGACGCGCTCATGGACCGCGTCGGCGACGGCGGCCGTTGGCCTCCGCTTCCAGCGCCCGCGGCCGCGGGCGACGGAGCGGCAACGCTAGGATGCGTCAGCGGCGTGAACGACGACGGCGAGGCCGGGAACGACGGCGGCAGCTCCTTGCCGTCGAACTTCTGCTGTTGTTGCGCTGTCTGGCTTCCCTGCGGTTGCTGCGAGGGCCTCGCGCTCGCGGACGCTGACGTCGGCGTCGGCGTCGGCGTCGAGTGCGCCGAACTGCTCGCAGGCCCTGGGGTCGTGCCTGAGGTGCCGCCGGACGTGTTGATGAAAGACGGGTGGTGTACGTGCTTGCCGGACACAGAGGTGGATGAGGCCGGGACGGTAGCCGTGCCCGTCGTAACCGCCGCGTGGTTCCCAACCGGCCCGTGGTACTGCGTGCCGAGTTCGCCCGGCGCGAATGTAAGTGCTGAGCAGAAGCCGTCTGAGCTCGTCATAAGCAGCGTGAGGCCGTCGTTCGACCTGGACAACAAGCCCGATTAGTCACAAAGCTCCTTGGCATTCTCCGAACCAGATAAGACGGGAAACATACCAAGTCAAATCCGTAAATGTAGCAAAATGCAAATTGCTCACCACCGCCAGCGGCTTGCCCTGTTGCGTATCGTAAACGTAAACCGCATCCTGTGTCGCCACGGCGTACACCATGCGATACTGAAGTCCAAACGCCGGCTGAGGGGGACCCGGCGTTGCGGCCGATACGTCAACATTCTTGTCCTTCTCGCTCTTGGCCTCAAGGTCTCCCGCAAACAATCCACCGTACCGAGGCGTCTCCGCTCCGGCGGCAACCGAGCTCACGCTTGGACTCGGGCTCGGCGCGCCCGCGAACGGGCTCGGCGCCCCGGTGCTTGCCGCCGGCATTGTGGGTGGGGGATCCATGCTCGAGCTAACGGTAGACGCAGCCGGTGTGGGCGCAGTGCCAGGTCCCGCATGCGATGAGCCTGGCCGATTCGCTGCCGCCGACGGCATGACGGGTTCTGGAAGGGCGGGAATCTCCTCTTCGGCTGAGGACGTGTCGACGGTGATGTGACGCGTCTGGAGCGCAGCACCGCTGGCCGCGGGATTACGCAGAGTGTAGTAAATGGGGGAACAACGGACGGCAATTGAGGGTTTTTTATGACCGGGGAGATACGCGACGGGAGGCTTGTTGAACCCTGCGCGCGTGTAGACGTAGACGGTGTTGACGACGTCGTCTGCCTTGCTAGAGCTAATCATACCGCTGGAGAGGTCGTGCCCTGAGAGGGACGAGAGGTGCGCTGTCTTGTATTGGCCTGCGGGCGTGAAGAGAAGGCTGCCGTCCGGTGCGAAGGTGAGGCGACGGAAGAAGGAGGTCAGCGTCTCGTTGGCGTAGAGGTTCGCGTTGCGCACGCCGCTCGCCATGCCGTGCGAGCCGTGGGCGGGGCCGATGTGCGGCGACGTCGACGGCATGACGGCCGGGAGGGGCATCGACGGAGCTGGCGAGACAGAACGTCGAAACGAGACTGAGGACCCGAAAGACGAGCGCCGGCTGTGTGATGTCGGCGGCGGATTCATCGGAATAGGCAGCGCCTGAGGCGTGCCCGGCGCCGACGGCACCGGTGAACCAACCCCCAGCGCGTTATTCGAGGCGGCGGCGCTGTCGGCGATGAATTGGGCGCGACCGGAGAAGTCGGGTGGGGCAGGACTGTTGGAAGAGATACGGCGAGCTGCGCCGGGGAGGTCCATCTTAGTGACCTTGCCGTGCTGGGCTAGCGAGAATTGGCCGTCCTTGGTCTTCAGTGTGTAGATGTGAACCGAGCGGTCTGAACTCTGCGTCGCGACGAACTCGTTGAGGGGGTCCCAGGCCACACCCTGAACATAGTGGTTATGCTCAGCGATTTGGCGGACGGTTTGGCCTGCAGAGGTGTGGGTGTTGCAACGTCAGCCATTATGTTTCGGTGCTTGCCTACAAAAGAAGGGAACCTCGCCAAATTGCAGAGGCACGACGAAGACGGTTAATGGTGGTGGTGATGATGATGACAACCTACCTGTCTGAGCATTGTATATCCTCGCAATGTTGTCCATGCTGCCGGTGATGAAGAAGACACCGTCTGGGCTCCAGGCGAGATCGTAAATCTCGCTACCAAACGAGCGACACATGTGCTTGACGCGCCAGATCTCCTTGTCCTCGAACCCGTCGTCGTTGCCGAAGGAGGAGGAATTGGCACCGCCGCCCGCTGCGTGCAGCTGCTGGTTCTCGGCCGGCACCCAGAGCAGCACGTTGCCGTCGTCGCCGGCCGATGCCAGCACCTCGCCGCGGGGGCACCACCGCACCACGTTGACGGCCTGCGTGTGCTTGACCAGCGTGGACAGGTAGGTCACCTTGCGTTCTTCGCCCGACGCTTCAACCTTCCAGAGCTATATCGTAGGGATGGTTCGATCAGCGATGGACTTCCCCGAGAGCTCGCACAGCTTCCTTGGCGCTACTACTACTTACCCGGACGTTGTTATCCCCGCCGGCGGTGGCCAGGCGGCCGCGGCCACGCGGGTCGAAGTGGGCCGAGTAGATGGGGGCATTGTCGTTGTGCCAGGACACGAGCAGCGGCGCGGCCCTCATGGTTGCTGGTGTGCTAGTGCCGAGAGGTGCGGCAGCGACACACAGCGAACGACGAGAGCAGCGAGATGAGAGAGCAAGCGAGGGGTCCCGCAGCAGAGCAGAGCGCAAGGATGGTGCGGAGAAGGGAAGAGATGGAGGCGTTTATCGGCGGATAAAAAGAAGCTGGAGAGCGGATTGACGAAGCTGGATGACCTTTCGGTGGGAGGCTGCGAGAGAGTGTGCGGGTGCAAGGGAGAAAGAAGAGGCGTTGCGGTGGTGGGGGCTGGAGGCGAGGGCGTTGGTCCGGGAGGGGGTGAATTATGGCTGCTAGCGGGAAGGAGCCAGTGGTTAATTGGAAAGGCGCGCACCGGCGGGTGGGTGGTGGCTGCCCTGCACGCAGCGGACGGGAAAGAGAGCAGCAGCCAGTCAAGGCAGCGCGGGCAGCTGGAGGCCCGGCCAAGCCCACAAAGACGAAAGGCGCGGGACGGGCCACCGGCGCACCACGGCAACTGCGCGCGTTCCGCCTGGGTCCTCCTTCCTTCAGGGCAGCCCCGCCGCCTGCAGCTCGCAGCCGTCGCTTCCATGCGAAGCCGCCTGGCTGCTGCCGTTATCGCCACTATGGCAGGTACCTGGTGCTGTTTTGGCATTCCGCGCTCCGCATACGCTGCCCCGGACGCGCCAATGCAGCACAAAATTATCCCGCGGAAGCGCGCTCAAGTCTTCTGTCCTTCTCCGCTAGAGCCCGGCGCGTCTCGGGGTCCCGCCGCCCCGCGCGACTGCGACGCGACCGGGCTCCCGCCCATTAACACGCGCCGGGCCCCGTCTGGGAGCATTTCAGCCCCGGCCTCCCTTGGCCAGCCAGCGTGCCGCCTGGCTTGCCTTCTGCCCTGGCCTGACTTTCCAAGTCCACTTTGCACACCCCACGCCTCAAACACCTTTGCCTTGCAGACAATTAAAGAAAACAAAGGGTAACACATATCGCGGCGCGCCGGGTGCGGCGCAGCGCAGTACAGCGGACCCTCTTACATTTCCCTTTTAGTCTTCCCGCCACCCCGTAGATCCACACGAGGGACGCGAGGTCTCACGTCCCGCCGGACGCAGAGCTAAAATAGATAATACAGCCGCCCGCCTGGCTCCGGCCGCCGCGCTGGATGTGACTTGCTGGTCTGCAAGTTTTCTCTCTGGTGTCTGAGTAACAGCCAAGTTCTCTTTCATGGACTTCGACCTTTTCAATCGCATTGAGACAAGCAGCTGGTGGTGAGACACGGGGCCCGGTCAGACGCAGCCCATTCATTCAGTTCTCTTCTCTTTCTCCCGGAATAAGCAGGCCGACTTGCATGTGCTTCACTGCCTGGAAAAGCAAACGTACTTAAGGTGGGTCTGCTTCGTCCGGTCCGGCCTTGCGCCTTGTCGGGCGCAGTTGGACGCGGTCGGGTTTCGTTCAGCCTCGGGATGCATAGGCTCTTCTTGGCTTCCTTTTCACTTCTTGTCAATCCGAGGGTTGAAAGTGGCCGGCGTGTTGTGCCAAGGAAAATGGAACAACCAATCTTGCTCGCAGTCTCTCAGCCCGGTGAGCGGTGCCTAAGGATGTACATGCGTATGTACTCCTGCAGCGGCACGGGGAGAGGTGTGACGCCGCCGTCCAAGCGCTAGGCGGGCGGCACCACATCCTAGATGCGACTACGACTCGATCGAGTCGTAGGAAGCACAGTCAGAAAACAGAGAAAGGAGAAAAATTCTTCTGAAAACAACTAGAAATGCAGCCCATTTGTATCGAGTAATAGTAAAAGTACGTAGCATGCACGCGGTACAACTGCACAGCAATAACTACCACACACCTAGATCGAAAAGGGGGAAAAAAGAAAAAAAAAAGGAGAAAACAAATTCGCAGCCGCCCAACCATCGACATCTCTCCCAGCATTGAGTAGATTCCTCCAGGCGCCCCGTTCCAAAACAACCGTTACCGCCGCATAAACGCTTCCACAGCTCTCATCGCACGTCCCCACAGCTCAAACGGCGGGCCGGCCGATCGTGCGGCACAACCACCCACCCCAGCTAGGCCGGCGCATCCATGCGGACGCAAGCGTGCACGCACGCACGGCACACGCCCTGCCCCATCAAAAGGACTTCCATTTCCCAGGCGCCCGGAACGCCTTCCCTCCGCGCTCGGCCGAGACCCGTCCTGCCTTCCAGAATCCTTCCGTCCAAACTCCACTATCAGCCTCATCTAACCGCCCCTCCCCCTCCCTTCTTCCCTGCATCCCTTTCCCTCTCACCCAAAACCCCTGCTCTCTTAACCACCACGCTTCCCGGTGGCTGCCTATTTTCGGGAATTGACGGTTTGCGTGATGGGATCGGAGCCAGATGGACGGTTCGTCGGGACATGGGAAGGCCCTACTAAGAATAGGCTGGGGGGTCCATGACGTGGGCTCGATATGCGGCCAGGTATCTAGAGGATGTACGTCTAGTACGCTTCAACAATCAACATCATACCTAGCTATGTATTTAGGGAGTTTGCATCGCACACCACAAAAAAAAGCACCAACAAAGTTAGAACCACAAAACTAACGAAAGGGTAAGTAGGTATCCATGGTACAGTCACAGCAGCCAATTCAAAGACATCTCGTCGACAACAGCCACACTCATCTCTTCAGAAAAGCCGCAAGAAGGAAAGGAAAATCTAGGAACCACTTACTCAAAGGACATTTAGTTTGCTACAGACCAGACTGCTGGCGTCTAGCGACCGTCCAACCTTGTAATTGTGCTGTCGCCCCAGGCTTCAAAATTCTATCAACCGGTTCAAGAAACGGAAAATCCCCCCCTGCGCCTCCTTCCTCGCGATGTCCGTTGTTGAATTCCCGTCTAGAAGTACTCCGAGGCACTCACGACGCCAAAGACCGAACAGCGCCGTGGAATTCCCAACCATGGGTGAGGAAAGTAGAGCAAAGAGGCAAAGCACAAGAACTCACTCCTAGCCAGGACAGTGATGCAGCCCCATAGTAACTAAGTAACCCCATTTCTTACAACCCAATTTCCCAAGGATCCTTTGTCCATAGCGCCGCCGCACCGTCAACTCCGAGACCTCCCCTATCCTTCGCGGTCGCCCGTCTCGCCCTGCGAATTGTAGTAAGTCTAGCCCACCATCACTGCGCGCGCATTCGCACCTACCGGCTTCACCGCCATCTCGAGCCCGCCACCACACTCCTCGTCCTCGCCCTCATCCTCCTCGCCGCGCGCCACGGAGTCCTCCCGCACAACCCGCGCACCTGTAGTGCGGGGCGCATCAGCCCCAGAGCCGACCTCTGCCCGCGGCGCCTCGGCCCCTCCCTCCTCCTCCAGATACCGAGACTCATAATCGAGCCTCCCGTTGTCGTGCCAGGGCTCCATCTCGGCCACGATCTTGTACGAGAGCGGGTCGGCGAAGGGCAGCGCGAGCCCGGCGTCGACGCAGGCGGCCGCCACGTCGAGCAGCACGAGGCGGCCGAAGTGCTTGCGGAAGCCGAAGGCGTCGACGACGAAGCCCTCGAGGTGCAGCTCCGAGACCGTCAGGTCCGAGGCCGACACCATGGCCTCGTTGCGCGCCTGCGTGACGAGCTTGCCGTCGAGGTACTCGCCGCAGCCGAGGATGAAGTCGAGGTGGCCTGACTCGTTGGAGCCGCTGGGTGTTTATCGTCGATTGTTTTAGCGATTTTATTCTCTTGGGGCCTTTTTTTCTTTTTCTTTTTTTTTTTTTTTTTTTGTGGCGAAGGCGAGTAGGGGAGCTTTAAAATGCGCTAGGTAGTATATTCTTACCGGTACTTGTACGGATCGCACTGCCTCTTGGACTCGTCCTGCGTCGTGTGCTTCTCCGAGCCGAACCAGCGGAAATGCTTCGTGTGCTCGTTTTCGCGAATGATGGGCTGCGCCGCCATGCTCAGTTCCAGCGCATCCAAGTTGCGCATGCCCCACACCGCTTTCCAGATCACCTTCTGGTATGACTCGTGCATGCCCTGGAGACGCAGAAACTTGAGGTTCTTGAACTTGCACAAGGGCTTCAGCTCCTCGGCGGGGAAGAACTTGCGACGAGTGCTGATGACGCCGTCGGGGACGCCAGGGATGTCCAGATCGATGGTGAGGCATCGAAGTAATTCTGGAGAGAGCACTTTCCAAAAGTTGACCGAAAACGGCACAGTGGTCTTCCAGCTGTAGAGTAAAACATCTCAGTAAAGACGTTTCCACGTGATCATTTGATGTGAATATCCGAGTGGAAACATCAAACCAAGAATGAAGCACCACAACTACGGAATACAGCCTAGCCTAGTTGAGAGTCAGATTCAGAACTTACTAGAACACTTTCAAATCCTCGATCATCCCCATCAATGCTGCAATCTTCCCCTGTGCCTCAGCCCACTCCTTGTCTTCAGCCGTGGCATCGTGACCTAAGCGCAAGATGGTCTCGCGCGGCAAACTCGGAAACGCAGTCGTCATCGCGCGGCGCTTGATCAGCCCCCTGCGCACAAACAAGGGAAGCGGCTTGTTGGAAGCGTCGAGCACCTGCTCGACCGGCATCTCCTCGAAGGGCGTGTCGCCGACGGAGACGCGGCGGCGCGGCGGGTAGATGGGCTCCACGGGGTGGGTGCGCGGCTTCTCGTTCTCCGCCGCCGTCACCGCAGCCGTAACCCACCTACCGACAATGTCGAGCTTGCGGACGCGCGCCAGGCCCGTGACGTTGTGCATGAGCTGCTCGAGCAGCACGGCGAGCTTGTCGCTCGAACTGGTGAGGAAGCCGGCCTGGGAGGAGGAGGCGGCGCCGTACGGCCTCGCGGCCGCGGAGCCGAAGTCGAGCTCGTCGTCGCTGGACACGGCCACGTCGCTCTGGTCGCCAGAAAAGGCCAGGCCCGACAAGTTCAGCGTCGAGTGGAACGGACGGTGGGATGCGGCGAGCTGGCGCGCCATTTCCGGCGCCAATGGCACCTGTGGGGGCGCCAAGTCCAACGAGAGCCGCCTCGAGAACTCGAACAGCTTTGGGCCGGCGCGCGTCTCCGGCGAGGCCCCGCCATTTGAACCCATCTCTACACTCCCAGAGGGGGCTGTGGAGGCAGAAGACACGCGTAAGAATCTACATATTCCTGAATGGTTGAGACTAGGGACTGACATACCACGCTCAGGGCTGCGGATATTATTCATATTGACACTTGCCTATCTGCTTTGAACCTGCGGTGTACAAGCAATCAACGGGTTAGCGATCTGTACTCGTGGTCATATGGGGGCTGCGGGGCGGGCTTGAATGTTCAAACGGAGGGCGGACGATGAGTCAGAGAGCGGAAGCACGATACGCACAGGTGAGTGACTACTGGGTTGAGCGATGAGTAGATGGTGCAGACGGTGCCGTCGTATGATGGGAGTAACGCAGTTGTAGTTCACAATTGTGAGTCTTGGATAGAGGTGCGCGGATGAGCACTGATACTATGGCGAACACAAAGTCTGGAGAAAGTACGGGGGAAAGGGTGGAGAACAAGCGGGCAGGATTGACGCGGAGTGCGGAGGTGTTATATGGCCGGCAGGCGAAATCACGATTTCAGAAAGAGCGGCGGGTCCGCCGTGGACGCTTGCCGAGGGTGAATGAGTTCAGGAAGCCGCTCTCTCAGCGCAAAGGTAGCTGCCACAGCCGTGCTAGCCTGTTAGGACCACAAGTAAAACGCGACTCACTACGAGAATTGGCGGGGGCCACCGTCAAGCTTCGCATATTCCGCATTGGAGGTTAGCATGGACGGCCGACGGTGAGCGGAGTGTCGTCAATGGGGGCAGTCACGTGGGATGGCCGTGGTGGTTCACAATGAGTGGGTTCCACGATGGCGAGAACCAGACAAACACCCGGTGGCCCGGAAGCCGCTTCGTGAGCGCAAGGACTCGGCGTAGGTATACGACACACTGCTGACAAGATGAGCGGCTGAGAGTGCCATGGTAGTATCGTTTGATGCAGAGGAAATAGTTGACGGGAAGCACTTGATATTTCGAATGTGGACCGAAACGATCGAACTTGGGCGCTTCTTGTCCGTCTGCCAATGGCAATGGCACTATCCAGGGCACCCAAACCGGCCGGACTGAAATCCGACAACTCGCCCAGTAGACTTGGAATTGTTTGCATCTTCTCTAGGCACTAGATGGCCTGGCACTACACGGCACTCGTCACTCGTGGGACGAATTCCAGGGCAATCGGGCGCCACCGGAATTGTGGGTGCAAATCCACAGGAGAATTCGCATCGGGAGAGCGTTTGCTCGTATCCAAACAAACATCTCGCGCGAGAGCGTGAAGGGCA
This sequence comes from Lineolata rhizophorae, assembly GCA_010093515.1. Taxonomy (NCBI): domain Eukaryota; kingdom Fungi; phylum Ascomycota; class Dothideomycetes; order Lineolatales; family Lineolataceae; genus Lineolata; species Lineolata rhizophorae. The sequence continues at coordinate 526,581 of MU001692.1, forward strand.
GCGTTTCCCCTTCAGGGTTCTAGTTGTGTTTGTCGTAGAGTAGCACGTGAGTTCGGCGCCATGTAATGCCGGCCCCTGTTTCGCTTCATGCATACGTCGATCGCAGAGTAGAGCTTACCCTTTACTCTGCAACCTCACCTACACTCTGTTCGACACCGTACCCTCTGTGACGCCCAACGGTGTTCCTCAGCATGGACTCGTTTCCCCGACAAGGCTGGACCCGCAATGAGGTTGACCACACTGCTTGGCAATTTCCCCGGGCTGGAATAGCGCGCTTTCTTCTCGTGTGCGCCAAACACGCTGTTGCGTTCATCACGCTTCTGTCTTGCGTGGGTTTGGAACTCGCTCACCTGGCAGCGTGCCGTGGCTCTGCCCCGCCGCCGACCGACGCGCGGGCCCCGGTCCAGGCTTTTGCACATGTCTTCGCGAACGGAAGGAGCCAACGGAAAGGACTTCCACTATGCGCGGACGAGGAGGCGGAGGCGTACCAGTGTCGATGACGGCAGCTTCCCAGGCTTTTGTATATATCTTCGCGAACGGAAGGAGCCGGCGGAAAGGACTTCCACCATGCGCGGACGAGGAGGCGGAGGCGTGCCAGTGTCGATGACGGCAGCTTCCCAGGCTTTTGCACATGTCTTCGCGAACGGAAGGAGCCAGCGGAAAGGACTTCCACCATCCGCGGGCGAGGAAGCGAAGGCGTACCAGTGTCGATGACGGCAGCTTCCCAACCGGTCCGTCTAATCACCAGGCCGGCAATCGTAATCCTTCAGCATGAGTTTCCAGGGAGACACCAATTCCGCTTTGATTCTTGGAGCTCTATAAATGCGCTACCTACACTTTTCCTCTCTTTCGTCCCCCGGTGCCGCCCCGCCCTCGCGTGGCATTCGAATCACACTAGGCTGCTCGATCACGTCTTGCGTTTGGGTCGTCCGTGAGTCATTGACTTCTACCGTGTTTGCCCCGGCCACTTTTGTTTTTCCTTTGTTCATTTGCCGAAGTCTGGGTTACGTAATTTGGCAGCCTGCCTCCATCACCTACGGTATAAGAGTCAGCATACACCGTCACTCGCACTCCTCCCTTCCAGACGGCCGGCAACCGCAACAAGGAACATAAACCCTTTGCGGCGTTCTCGCCACGCATGATAAACAACGACCCAAGCACCGCGGACACAATGGCTAGCTCGTCGGACACGTTGCCGCCATCGCCTCCTATTCCAGCAGATCTGGCTGTCGCTCCTGCTCTGGACCAACTGCCGTCTAACCATCCGTTACGGCTCTTTTCCCCTTGCGTGCTTGCGCGAGGAAGGCTGAGCGCGGCGCCTTTTTGATTGGCGGGAGTGGTCCGCGAGTGGCGCCGGGTAGAGGTGCCGAGGTGAATGGGGATGTTCCAACAACTAACTACCTTTTTAGAGAATGAAAGAGCTCTTCTAGGCTTTCCAACATATAATTCCCTAATGCTTAAAGCAAACACAGCACGTGAGTAATAATGTCATACTCGAATATGCCAAAACATGAAGTCTGAATTATGCTATGGAAGAGGAATCTACATGCCGCGCATAAAATACGGGCATCTAGCTTTTGCTTCATGTCGCACAGAATCACCTAGTGACATGATCCCTTGAAAACTAGGAACTTGAGATGTAGTAGAGGCCGAGGTAGTAGAGGCCGAGCGCAATAATGCCAACACAGAGTGCGCAGTTGCTGGCTAGAGCCTGGATCTCAAGCGTCGCCTTCTCGGACCCTAGCCTGTCCGCTAGCTCTCGTAGGTTTTGCGTCCTGGTCTCTTTTCGCTTAGTTTTTCGCTTAATTTCGTCGTGTTTTCGATGTAGTGTTCCAAGCTCTTGGCGGAACTCTTCAAGGACTTTTTGCGTCTCGCGCAGCGCCTTCATATTCAAAGCCGCCTCGGCCTTTGCGTCGGCAAGTTGTTCGCTCTTTTCCTTCAACGCCACTGCGTCTACATCGTGTTGCCTCTTCGTTTCGAGGCGAACCTTGTTTAGAGCCTTGGCAGAATTGGCCTTTAGTTCCTCCGCGTCTCGCAGCGCCTGGTCCAAAGTGTCGGCAGTGTTGGCCAACTGCCTCTCCGTATCATGCTGAGCCTTGGCGGCATCGCTGAGAGCGCTGGCAGTGTCGGCCTGCTTTCGCTCCGCATTAAGGCGAGCATTGCTCTGCACCCTGGTCTCGTGGCGAGCCATGCGCAATTTTTCGGCTACTTGGGCGGCTTTTACCTCTGCGTCATGTTTTGCTACGCCCAAGGCCTGAGAAGCTTCGTCCGCTCTCTTCTCTACGATTTCGTACTCGAGGCGGAGCTCGGCCATGTCCTGCTCCATCTTCTTTCCCTCTGTGAAACTCTCGTTGTATAGCGATGATAGTTCTTCTAACTGCTTTCTAAGCATTGTCCTATCGTCTTTGGCGACGAGCAGTTGCCCCATTATTTGGTCCACCCGATCCGCACGCGCCTTTAAGTCGAGGCGGGCTCTGCGAAGGGCCTCTTGCGCGTCTGTTACCTGCCAGTCCTTTTCCTTCAGCGTAGCGGCATGCTTCTTTGCCTCTTCTTGTGCCACACGGAGTGCATTGCTGTTTCTAGCCATAAGTTCGTGGTTGTCTTCTATTACCTCATTTAGCTGTATCAGGCGGGCCGACAGTCTATCGTTCTCGGCTTTGAGCATGGCTGTGCCTCATTTTTCGCACTCTAGACTCTCTACACGCTCCTGAAGCGTAGGATTTCCCTGCTGGCTTGCCTGATGCAGTCCACTAAGCCCGAGTATAGACTCATGCTCTTGCGTAGGCTGAACATTGGCGGAAGGCGTCTCCGACATTGTGCAGACTAAGTGCTGTCGAATTGGGGTCAAATCCAACAAAAAAAAAGTAAACAGGCTTGCTTTGGTGTGGTTGAAATTATTAAAGCACACACATACTTATACTCGCAGGGAAGATTTTAAAGAATGCAATAGTAGTTTAGTAGTCGAATAATGTTACAGTAAAAGGCAAGGCGCTAAATGGATATATTTCCTGTTAGCATCGAATCTGGTTTCCAATCTGGAGGGACAAAGAAACCAGAATAGCGTGACAGAACAAGTCAACAATTGATACTTGCAATATTTTGCTAGAGTTCTTTCTGGTCTACTTAGTGTGTATCCCTTTGTAATATAGTCTCCTTGTTTATACAACATTTTCTATTATACCACCCTCCGGTACGGTTCTATTCTTGATTAGGGAAGCTTGCTTAGTTCTATGTCCAAGAGAGGGGTTAGATGCCAAGTTTAAAGGTAATTGTCAGCACTAACTCAAATAGACTACAACATGTAGTTAAGGTTATATGAGTAATTGCAGTCGAAACCTGGTTCGTTGAAAGAGAAGATTTAGGTCTAATCACATAGTACATTCTAGACCTAGTAATCTTTATATTCAATGCTTGGTTTAAAACAACAAAGTATCTTGCTATAGGTTTGGTAATTAACGACGGGAAACACCTAGAAAGCCAAGCAATAAATTAGAATATCTAGATTTAGCGCAAGCTGACGGAGGATAAGCTCTGCTTATCGTGATATCACTACTTGATACTCTACACGTTGGGGGAGTATCTCTATGCTTTGGAAACTGGAGCCGTCTAGATAGCTATCATAAGCTAGTATGGTAGCCGTATTACCTCGACACATCAACTCGTGTTTGCTAGGCTGTATAATCTCCTTTTTATCAAACTACCGATGCAACACCACCAATAACACTTCTAGACCTCCACCTCTGTCGCATCCTTACAAAGATATAGCCGAATCATTATCTCGCCGTCTTCCCAAACCGCACCACTTCTACTTGATTCTCATTCTTCGTGTCGCTCTCATACATTCCTCTCTTGTCTGAGCGACCATTATCAACAAGCGGACTAAGCATGGGAAAATGAACTCTCGCGCGGGTCCCAGCCCGGCCCCGCTAGGAGTGTTCGCTGCGCGAACGAGTTGGTAGCTAGGCTGTTAGGGAGAAGTTACGGCAAGGCAGCAATACGGCGATACTTATTATGCCGTATAATCATGCCGTGACAAAGCTAGGCAGAGCGCAAAAGTAGATTGTTAAGTACTGCTCGCTATGCACGGCAGGAGGGCCAAGCAGGCTTGGGAATGCTGAGAAATTGGCAAAAATGGGAAAGGGAATGAACTGGAAATTTCAAGAAGCAGTGCCAACGCCTGTATTCCCTAGAGCCCTTGCAAAACTTTTTGATTACATGAAGAAATCGTTTATGAAAGGCACGTGAAAGGTTCCTCTGGCCACTACAGATTGAATGGGGCACTTAATCCCGCGAATGACGGGCCAGAAAACCATCCCGGAAAGTTTCCGTCTCCGATCCTTGTTACACTCTCTGATTCTACTCACGTTGGCGTATTTTCGACGCGTTGTCAACAGGCGTTGCGCCTTAATTCGTCCTCAAAAACTGCTGCTTGTTCTCTGCATCCGGCTTTGTTACACCGGAGAAGACTCCGCGTATATCGCGACTTGCATAGACAGAACCACCATTATAATTACAGAGTATGTTGAGTGTAAGACAGCAAAACATAGCATCCGTGCATGACCCGGCGCCGTACGGCGCCGAGTTCCGCGTCCGCTTATAAACATAGATAGTTCGTAGGCGCTGCCGCACGGAGGAATACCGAAAGTAGCAGAAAAGATAAGGGGACAGAAGGCCAAGGAAGACGGGAGGAGACGGAGAAGGCCGAAGAGGATTAAACGAGACAGAAGAATAGAAAACCAATGAAGAAAACAAAGGACAATATGAGATGACAAGGAGTAAGCAAAAGGTATCGGGATTTAAACCATACCCCAAGTAAACAAACAGTAAAAAGGCAAGGAACTGGTAGGAATACACAAGAGCAAGAGACTGATGGACCAAAATGTTATCCACCAGAATTTTTTGGAGCATATCGTAGTTGTTTAAGAATGAGACTACGTACTTCTCTGTCTGCCCAAGTGAACATACAACATAGAATATCCACAAGCCAATGAGCACCTTTGTCATCTGTGAAGTCCCAAACGCTATGCCTCGAAAGAGAAACGCGTGGGAGATCGCTCTGGTCACTCCATTGAACCCAAAATTCGCAAATAGGGCCCTCGTGCGCGAATGCAAAAGTGAGTGGAACAGTTTTAGATGCATCGTGGTTGGGTCGGCAGCCAGCGCTAAGAACTGTGTTTCGCAGGCCCTGAAAAATACTGCTCATAACTCGTGGCATCAGAGCCCTAGTTTTGAGCTTTGAATAGAGTACCGCCGGTGCCGCCCGCTTTTCCTTCCACAATAAAGAAGGCAAAGCATATTTCGGTCATTTGGCCCGCTGGACCGCACACGAGATGTCTGGTGTCTTGCCAGTGGGCAAGGAGCAGCATGGCATCCCAGCTGAAATTTGGCTCAAGGTTTCCTGGACAGAAGATCTGGACACCGACGTCGGGCCTGGGTGCCTTTAGAATTTTTGGGCATTCAGAATTCGCGGCCATCATTGTAGTATCTTCGGGTTCTGTCATCCACAGGTCCTGGGGCATGACACGCTCGACTCGATCCAGAAACAAGTCTAATAGTATGTGAGCTGCAGCTGTATTGGCATAGCGCAGCAATAAATGCTTCCCTTGTCTTCAGTTCGACTTCGCTAGGAGAGCTCCACATAGAGCGAGAAGCCTATTCATGACTGTCTCAAGCTCATACAGTCAGCTGGCCTCGACTGCTGACGAAGCCTCGAGCCGCCTAGCTTGCACACACGAGGCTGACACGCTGGCAGGCCTAATTCCACCCCCCTTGTCGTCGCCGTCCTCGTCTGTATGGAGTTGTCGGTCGTATCGCAGCCCTAGGAGCCCTAGAATCATGCCTTAGACATCCTCCGATGGTATACCGTTGTTGCCATGGCGTTAACCCATATCACGTGGGAGCCTTGCACGTGTAGGGGAATGGCTCCGCACCACAAGTGATGTCAGCACCCCTAGATATCTGAAAGGAGGCAAGTGAGTTCCTTCCACCCTCAGCGATCAGTTTGCTAATATCCTTCAAACCTCCTTTGAGGGTCCTTTCATCATGCGTTCATCGTGATTTGATCGTTGATTCACACGACTATTTGCTTTGGGTCCTTTGAGTCCGTTAACAATCGTCTAAAATGTAATTGCCATGGTACCTCATCCTCATGCGGAACGCTCGGTCGTTGTAATTTGCTTGCGGCTACCGGAGACGACGTTGGGTGCCGATGGCGAAGCCGCGGAGAACCGCGAATACGGAGAAATCCTCGGCCCAGTGGAGGATCTTGCGGAGTCCTTGCGGTGGATGTGATGGAGAGGGGGGTGACACCATATTCTACAAAACCGAACCTATGAGCGACAGGCCTGGATTTGCGTGGTCCTCAGACCTGGCGAAGAAGTCCGCAGAGCTCTCCCGCTAGCGGTTGATATTCTCAGCCAGCCTTGCCATACAGCTATTAGGCTCTTGAGACGGGAGACACGCTGATACGCCGTCGTCGTGTAGAGTGGAGAGGGGCATCGAACGATGAGACCCGCAGCCTGGCGAGCGTGAACACGTATATTTCATGGTGGGCAGGCGCGACATCAGGCTTGCATAGAAGTTGCGCTGGGGTTTGTTCTCGAGGAGAAGTCGGTGAGATTTCGACGCGTGAAGACCCATTTGCTGCACCCCGGCTTTCTCGCAGCGCCGGATCGCCGCAATGCGCGCCTTGAGCAGTTCTTGAATTTTCCCGTTCCGTCACTTGCTAAACTGCCCGCTCCACCCACAAATTCCATACGTTCGCCAAACGAGACCGAGTCTAAAATTATCTTCAAACGCGCTATTCCCTGGCTTGGCAGCCTGCAGGCCTTTAACGGTTGCCAGTCTGTCCGGTTTCCCAACCTTGACATTACTGGTATAGAACTTGCTGCAAATCTACGTTTACAATGAGTGCAATGCAGACGATCGTTGCGGCGACATAAAAGACGTGGCTGATAAATAAACCCATTCCTTGGTGAGCGACGCAGAGGATCTGGATAACGAACCAGTAGCTGACAAAGAAAAGAATGGAGACGGGGACAAAAGCAACGGCCGCAGTCAGGTACAGATGGGAGGTGGTGTAGTCAACGAGGAAGACCAGAGGATCGGGCACGCCAAAAAATTTGAGTTCGAGATGCGGGAGCGATATCGTGCAGTTCATCGTGCGGCGATTCTCAAGTTCTATCGAGCTCTAGAAGGCCGTAGCCAGGTCGAAATGACTGCGGGATGCACGTGGCATCAACTTAAATAGAGCTCGGAATATTTAGTCTTTGCTTTGCAGTGTCTGAAACGTTTGCGGGTGATAGTCGACCATGCTGACGAGCAGGCTTCGTACCAAGTTGGACAAAGAGCCTACCGAGGAATGCAAACGGGAGCACAAAAGCAGAGGAAGAACTTACAGCTCACCATGTTGCAGCAAACTGAGTCATGCTTTGGGAACTGAAAATCACATTGTTACTCTGTAACGACCAAATCACAATGCACCCGTGCAATGGTTAAAGACAAACATGGATGTCACTGCGTTACACGTCGGAACGTGCCCAAATTTTGTGGACAAACGTAAGAAAGCAAACTTCCTAGTGCTTGCGGGAGATTGCATAAGTAGGCTTGTACGTAGAGAGAAAGGTCCGGGGGACATAATTCTTTGACCCGCGGTCTGACTTTGACAAAGCGCTTGCGAACATAAGTTTATTTCCCGATTCCCACCAAGATCAGCCGAAGTACTTAAGCGCATTTCGCCGACTTTCAACAAACCCAGCCGAAGACCCCGAGAAACGGAACACGCTTCCGTCAAAGCTAATCGCAAAATGGAACACTATGGACCAAACAGATACTCCACTACGTCAAGGCGTCGAGGACCCACTCAGCTTTCACGACGGCATTGCCGCCGCACATTCACCGCCAGGGCAAGGTGTCTTACCAGGCTATGCCATTTCCTTGTCGGCGTGGTCTTCCTCGTGCCTCTATTATTTTGCACCGTATTTCCAGATGTCAGCCGCTGGCTATTCTTCAGCTCGGATGGCCCTGATTTAGCTTCAGAAGCTGTAATTCGGAGAATACAGCAAGCCGTTGACGATGCGCACAAGCAGCTAAACCCGGCACGAGACGAACTAAAGTATACGGAAGCGACAAGGACGCTTCACGCGCTAGAAAATCAGACATTGGAACTGATCTCTAGCGTATGCTAGCTCCCAGCTGGTTGTTCGGAAGAGGGAGACTAACCAGTTTGAACGTAGCTTGACCGCGTTTCTTGGCATACGACGATAGAGGACTACGACGAAATCCGTGCCCAGCTCGACGAAATTGCAGAAGGTATCAAGGAGGCCGCTAAGCCGCCGATTTCACGGGTGGAATCCCAGATCCAAGATTCAACCTACGCTCTTGAAGAAGCTCGACTTCGTGGTTTAGACGGCGCCGCGCTAGAACATGACCTCACCGATAAAGGCGTGTGGTCACGGGCGAAAGCTCTGCTCGCGAATGCCACGGGTTTGGTCAAAGGGCCCCTCACACATGAAGAAAAGCGCCTTGCTTCGGCCCGCGAGTCTGTCAACAAGTTCCAACGCTTGACGCTAGAGCAACTAGATAGCCTCATCGCGGCCGCGGAGAGGCAGAGGGCCAAGGCGCACTTCCGAATAATCGACATACTCGACACTGAAGCTCGACTTTATAGATGGATGTACACCTGGTGCCCGCAAACCATCAGCTACAGGTCGGGCCGGGACAAGATCAAGTACCTCCTTGGGTATAACGCAGCGGTCGCGCGGGAGGCGCGAGATGTGAGCGATGCGGTCACCATGCTGCATGTGCTCGAAGCGTGGATCAAGTTCGCCGGCAAGAGCATGGCACACGCCATCGAGTTGCTGCACGAGGCAAGGGCAGAGGCCCGAGTCGCGCCGAAGAAAGTGGAGAGCTGGGAGGATGCCGTGGAGCGGGTCGAGAAGCTGCAGGAGCTGTGGCATCGCCAGAAGGGCCTGCTTGTGGCCGGACTGGGGCCTGATCGTGTCGAAGAGTTGCTAAGGCAGCAGAGCTGACCGGAGCAAGCTCCCCCCACTTGCCCCTGTGCATTGCAAGGCCTCCAACTTCTCGCGCGTGCCTTTCTCCTTCCTAGCACGGCAATCATGGCCCCCAACTCGTCTTCTCCTTCTCCTCCTCCTCCTCCTCTTCCTCCTACCCCCCCTCGTCCCCGCAATGCTGCCGCGTGCCAGCCCGCGGCTTCCTGCTCGCGACAATGACCAACGTCTTTGCTCTTGCTCTAGCGCTGGCCGGCGGCCTCGTCCTAGCCACGGCTCTCTTCACGACGCTGCGCTTCCGGCTCGGCGTCCGCTCGTGGGCCTCGCCTAAAGCTTCCTCGCGCTCGCTCACGCCTGTCGTCGTGCCGTACACATGGCCCTTCCTCGGCCTCGCCGCCGACTTCCTCACCTCCGAGCCTGGCGCCTTCTGGTCGCGCCTGTTCGCCAAGTACCCCGTTCTGCGCCCCGGCCGCAAAGACGGCGTCGGCGCCTTCACCCTCACGCTCGGGCCGTCCAAGACGCTCACCGTCCTCACGGCGCCAGCGACGGTCCAGGCGCTCTTCCGCCGCCGCGAGCTGCATCGCCACGCCTTCAACGATGACATTGTCGTCCAAGGGCTGGGCATCGACATGCACGAGGCCCGCGACAAGTTCTGGGCTCGCAAGGAAGGCCCTAGCGACGCTTTTGGCGGGCTGACGCCGGCCAAGTACCGCGAGAGCCTCGACCAGGAGTACCTTTTAAAGGGCGACCCGGTCAACCGGCTGACGGCCGAGTTCACCGCGACGTTCGCGCGCCAGCTGGAGAACGAGGCCGGGGACGGAGCGCTGGAGATTGGGCTGTACGAGTGGTTGCGCCCGCGCATGTTCGCGGCGTCAACGCGCGCCCTGTTCGGCCAACTCCTGCTCGACATGTGCCCGACGCTGGAATCGGACTTCTTCGATTTCGACGCCCACATGCTTAGCCTCTTCTACAAGCTGCCGAAACTGCTTACGCGCACCGCGGCTCGCGCCCGCGCCAAAGCCGCCGACGGCCTCACGAGGTGGCACTCGGAGATTGCGCGCGCCCTTGCTGCAGGCGAGGTTAAGCCTCCAGCCGACGATAGCCTCGAGGTGCACGAGGTCCTCGGCGCCAAGTTTACGCGGATGCGACAGCGATATTTCGAAGCGCGCGGGATGACGATGCGTTCGCGTGGCGCCCTTGACCTCGGCTTCCTGTTCGGCCTGTCCAGCAACGCCATCCCAGCGACGGGCTGGACTCTGATGCACCTGCTGCACGGCACGGCCGGGCGAGACCCGACGCTACTGGGACGCCTGCGCACCGAGCTCCGGCGCGCCGCGACCGACATCCCGGGCTCGCCGCTCGTCGGCGTACACGTGCCGACGCTTACCGCGCTTCCGCTGCTCAACAGCGTCTTTCACGAGACGCTGCGCTTCCACGCCGACGCCATGGTGACGCGCGACGAGCTCGCGTCCGACATGGTCCTCCCCGTCGACGCCACGCCACCGGCCGCCGGCGGTCGCTCCGTGCTCCTGCGCAAAGGCACCACCGTAGTCGCACCCACGTGGGTCGCCCATCACAGCGAGGAGACATGGGCGGCGCCGAGCGACAAGGCCGACGCTCCGCCCGCAAGCAGTTTCTGTCCGACGCGCTTCTTGCGCGCCGAGACGGACGCCGCGTCCGGAACCGAGAAGATCGTCTTCTCCACCGCCGGCACCGCTGGCAAGCTGTTCCCGTTTGGCGGAGGGACGACCATGTGCACCGGGCGACTCTTCGCCAAGCAGGAGGTGCTTGCTGCCGTGGGTATTGTGCTGCTCAATTTCGACTTCGACATAGTGCCGTGCAACGAGGAGGCCAGTCTGCCGAGCCTGCCGAGGCCGAAGGAGACTCTTCCTGGCAGCGTGATCCTGGCGCCGGAAGGGGATCTTAGGGTGAGGATCAGACGACGAGCAGGATAGTGATTGTATTTGTGGAAACCAAGCGAGTTGGCGTATGCGCGCGGACAACGGTCCCGACCACCATGACGAGTGGATCATGTTCTTAGAGGCACTACAAGTGGTTCGTGCCTCGCGAAAGTGATGTTAATACAATTCCGTTGACGGAGCGCATCGGTTTTCGCCTATAGGAAAGCAGGTATGCACTTGTACTCAGAATCCGTGACGTAATGTTTCAGAGGCGCTATTCCGTAGTTGCGTCTCCTTGTCCCGATGGATGGTTGCTTTCACAAATAGTCAGACCGCACAAGCCAAAACCTTTCTCCATTACCTCTCCTTCGTACAACGGCATCCAAACTCATCGCTTGCACAGCCACCTTGTCTTCGTGCTCCAAGGCATCTAACGAACGGCCGCCATGGCATCCTGGGTGGACTGTAAAAGTCTAATGAGCAAGATCTATGAGCGACGACGGAAATGCTCCGTTGTTCTATGGGTAGTGCTATAGGAGTGTCCGATGGCCAAGCTACGAAGTGTGGCTACCGCCGAACCTGAAATGCTCGAATGCGCCTTAGAGAGCCCTACCTTTGTTAACGACGCGATCGATCTTCTGGGCCTGTGGTAGGAAGTTAGTCTTATAGTTCCACTAGCTTGCCCTCCGGAAGAGCGGGGGAAGAACTGACTCCGAAGAACTGAACATAGCACCGCCAAGCTCTAGCGGCTTTCACGGGGTGGCGACGACTACGAGTTTGCGCGGCTAACTAGACCCAACGACCAATGACTTCGACGTCGAGCCCCTTATCTCCGGCTTCCAGTTCGAGATGACGACGGAGAATCCGGAGAAAATGCCCTACCAGACGCCCGGCTATTACAACTTCAGTAGCATCTCCAGCGGCTGCTCGCCATTTCCGGTGCGGCAGGATGACAAGATGATGATTTCGGTCCGGACAGCGGTCCGGATAGCGGTCCGGCCGAGGTGGCGTGGGTCACAGAACCCAAGGACGAAGGCTACGAAGGGCGTAGTGAGCCAGAGGGAGACATGGGTGACAGTTTGTTCGAATTTTGACCTAGCATAGCATATATAAATCGAGCATAGATTGTCACCAGAATGGCTTGGCATAATTACGTGGGAGAAATTGGACGAAGCGTCCTCGCCAGCTCGTAGAGTCTTCGCAGTCGCAGCCATATCTGCTCACAAAAGTTCAGCCGTTGTAGGGCCCAATATTAACGACGAAGTGGACGCCTAACTCGGCGACAATGGGTCGACACCTACGGAATCGATGAGGATCCCTTTTTTTCCTGTTCGAATTCGCCTGCTCTTTCGCCTATTCCTACCGTGGCCTAAGATGTATCTCTACTACTGCCCACTACACTAGCTCCCTAGAGGGAAAGACAATGGTGATCCAAGTCACTAACACGAGTGGTGCCCTCGGCGAGGTTCATTTCGATATAGCTACGCCTGGAGGCCGTGTCGGGATTTTCAACGGCTACTCTAACAAGGTAGGATTTTGACGATTTAGGGGGTCACTTTGGTGGGTTCAGCGACCGCGATCAACGTACACCGCTACCATGGCAATGGCAAGGATGCTACTGGCGCCTCGACTGGTTGTTAAATGCGGATAATCTAAACGTAGAATTTGAAGAGGTTCGTTGCCCTTAAGCCATGATCGGCAGATCGAGCCGTGGTCGGTGGAGCTAGAATTTATGCCTGGAGCACTCGTCTTTTGGGTTCGTACGTCTAGCAATATATGGATTGAATTGTGCATTTTTCGTCAGTTTGTAGTCTTCCCTTGCTAATTAGTTGGTCCTGTTCGATCTCCACACTTGTTTTTGGGCCCTCTAGCGCATGGAAGTCGGCCAACAGTCTAACTAGTATATCACGCAGAAATGGTACATATTGTGATGAAACATGGTGACTTGGTGTTCGACTAGACTTTCTGATAGTTCATAGATGTCGTAGTGATCATACAGGGCCATTTAATCAAAGTATAACGGGCGTGTGCTATATAACTAATCAATTAAGTCTCTAAAAACTCTCCCAGAATAAACTAGGAGCCTTAAAAAAATCTAGAGAGGATCGTGTTTAGACGTTGCTCGAGTCGCGTGGGAACAATGTACTAGTCATCCATAAAAGGTGTCTATTGACGATCATAGAACCGTTCCCACGTACTCATGCCGAACATGTAGGTCTAGACAGTGGCTCTCGAAGAGATGTTAGCTTTGGTAGCAGTCCCAACTAGAATCGAAGTACTCTAGGGTGACGATCACGCCCGAAGGGAGGAGCGTATGTCAATCGGAGAGGCAGAAACATGCTAATAATTTGGCTAGCTAAGTACTCAAGTCCAGTGAGTTGGCCCATCCTTTGAATGTTCGATCTGCTGCTTCTAGCCTATACGCGTGGCTCTATCTTCCCCCGGGCTTCAGCAAACTATGCCGTCCACCCTTATACGAGGTTGCCGTCCTCCTTTGACTCATATCTGTGTCCCTCGTCGAAGATAATTTTCTTAGGTGTTGATCGCTTTTTAGGTGTTTTTGAGTTGGGGTCTCCGGGCCGGTGGCGGACCGCATTTTGGGAGTTGTTTGCTTCCCGCTCACTACAACATGTTCGTCCATTAGGGGAGACCCCATGGCATTCGGGTCAAACCCACGACTTGTGGCTGTGGCCCAAAGACGGGATTGGGTCGGCTGCGGGACTCCTGTGATCTCTGTAATTTTGCTGCAGGTGTAACCCGCCTGGCGCAGTTATCACCTGAGCGCGGGTGGCGGTGTCCATCGCGGTAGTCGAAGCAAGCGGTGGGCAGTTCCAGTAAGTATACAGCGAGAGAAGCTTTTGTGGAGCAGAGATTATAGAAAGTTCGAACAAAGGGTTAGGTGTTGGATTAGAGGGGAGAGGTGGCGGATGACTAGAACTCCGGATGGAGGTTTTGAACATTCTGCCGGCAGAACTCTTCACCGCGAACGCATGTAACACGCGTCACCGCCGCGACTGACATACGTAGCATTGCACCGCCGTCACCACTTTTGAATTCAGCATCAATTTCGGCCCAGCACGATAGAGTCTTCAGACCTGACGTCTTATCGAGGTGCGAATTGCTACGTATACCTTTGTATCCGGCTACTAATCTCAACCTGGTAAAAAGTCGGGTGCTTGCAGGGTTCTCAAACCTAATCCTTTTCATCAATTTCGATTTGGTCGCTCATTCATTCAAACAAACGTGATCTGCACAGCCTGCGTCCCCGTCCTGTTCGCACCTCTTCCACCTGCCCTGTTCCTACCTCGCGCGCTCTGCACCAACTCCTCGATGCCAGTGATCCGCAGATAATTGGTCATGATCAGGGAGTCGCTCAATTCGTCCTCGCTTGGCTCCGCGACGATCAAGTACTTGCCGGCTAGGACCACAATGTCGCCTTCCCTCACCTCGTCCTCCCGTCGCGCGTTGTCCACAGGCTCCAGAGGGTTGACGAAATACTTTCCCGAGCTCCCTTCCAACGACACTTCGACGATGTCCTCCCGACGCCAGACAACGTTGGTAATGGTCGACCGCTGTGCTTCCATGGCGAGCGATCCGCCGTGCATTGATGTACTCCATGCACGATAAGGATACCAGACGGCGGCGTTGAGGGAGTCGCCGCCGGACGGCTGGATAACTTTTGCGATAGGCTCGCTGAGCGAGATGGGATCCTCTTCGACGCCGTGGCGCACGTCTTCGGCCTGCTGGATAAGGGCGTGCGCGTAGGAGAACTGTTCTTCGAGGCGGCGCAGCGACTCGAAGTCCAGCCCTACCTGCTGCGCGATATTCGTGTTGCTCTGGTCCTGCAGCCGTGACTCGTAGTAGCGCACCACCTCATTGATTTCGCGGTTATCTTGGGCCATGATGCCGATGGCGTCGCGGTGCTCGATCTTGCGGCCTTCGAGCTTGTACGCCACGGCCAGAGGGTAGTTGTTGAGCAGTGCGGTGTGCTTGGTCAGCCGCCCTGAGAGCTTGACCTCGGCAAGCATGACGAGATCGCTGGTGGGCTTACGACGGATAGAGAACCTGCTACGCACGGTGCCGGAGCGGCGCGGCCCACCCGTTAGCTGGTAGTTGACCTGCTTGATGACGCCGTTGACGGTACGGAAAGCATCTTTGGTCTGCCGGTTGAGGTGCTCTTCGCGGATGACCAGGTCATAGTGGCGGCCGCCCGTATGAGCCTCCTGCACCGAATGCGTGCCAGGCGTGAGGCAGATAATGGCCTCGTAGTCGCTTGCGCGGATCGTGTAGCGCTCGTCATTAGTCATGACTACCGTCAACTCTGTCGTATCATCTTCGGCAGGTGACAGCTCCTCTAGTGGTGGAATATCGTTGAAGGCGTTCAGCGAATGGCCCGAGTACTGGAGGTTTGCGAACACAGCTGAGGATTTGAAGCCTTCCTCTGGCCACTTGTAAACCCACGACAGAGGGTCACGACCGAGGCTGGAAACGGTTCCCGGCAATATGTAGCCGAGGGGCAAAATTTGACGAAGGAAGGTGTCCCAATAGTGCGCCTGCTCATCACTTTCTGGTTCTTTCGGTGCCCACCCTTCGAATGCCGGCACCATAGAGGAGAGAAAAACCTTGGAATTGATGGACATAAGCGGAATCACTTTGAAAAACAGGAGCTCCAGGTTCTTGCGGTCCGCCTTAAACTTGTACGTCGCTTCGATGAAGTCACGAATCTCTATCAAGTCGTTGTCGTTGAGAAGCGACAGTAGCAAAACGACCATCTGCAGAAACCGAGGACGGATGTATTTCTGCGCCATGACAGCGCCGCCCCCACGCTCCGGATCTAGTGCGTTATAATATGAAGCACTAAACGAGATGAGCTCCTGGATACCTCTGCTAGTCGTCAACGTCTGGAATTTGCGGCCCTGGTTGAAGCCGTATCGCGTATTTTTGGACGTGATGATCTTTGTCCGAGTAGACATGCGGAACAGAATTGGACTACGATGGCATAGCCTTCGGACGTCTTCAATCATGGTCTCAAGGATGGATTTAGTTTCCTCGAAGTTGTTGACCGGTCCGCCTCGGCGAATCAGAGTTCTGTATTGAACGATGAGGTTCATGAGAGAAGGGGCGTCGACCTCGATCAGGGTCGACTCGACATCGAACTCCCCGCGATGATTGCCCAAGTCGTTGACAATCTTGACTTCCTCACTGTCGATAGTGACTGCGTCATACATGCGATCACGCACTACAACGCCCTGTGTTTCAGGTGGAGCGTTGTAGCTGTACAATGAGCGACGGTTCCGTGACCGAAGGAGAGCCTTTTCGGCCATCTGTGCCGTATGATCAATCAGCTCCACCGATAAATCTCTCGTCACCCGAAAGTCGTAGAGAAGTGACGCCGCGGTATCGACCCTCCACTTCGCGTCCCTTTGGTCCGGCAATCCCTTCGCGATCATGTTTGTTTGCTCCAAGCGGTTGACCTCCGGTTTATCAGCCCCCGGTAAGTATGACAGTCCAACCTTGAGCACCGGCGCCCCTTCGTATACTTGTCTCGCTTGTTGTCCGCGAATATACGTGCGCTGGAAACCCTTGTCCGCCTCCTTCGCAAGGCCTCTGATCATCATATCGGCATCCTCGGACAGCGACATCAATTTGTTAGTCATGCCATCGTAGATGCTATCGTACACATCCTTCTTGGCTTGGACTACATCGAGCCCACGGTTGGTAGTTGTCACAACTATCTGCAAATCATCGGTCCCAGCACTTTCGACATCACCATTGCCATTATCACCACCTTGGTATCGGGGGCTTCCCATCACAGGTTCGATGCCGCCGATAGATAGGGGGGCCGTGGCGTCGATGAGGCTCTCCCCATCGTCTCGATCGGTTGCGAGAGGCTGGTAAGCACGATAGCTGGTGTCCTGTTTTCGGTGATTAATAGAGAAACAAACACAACATGAAAGTAGAAACCTACCATGATGAAAAGAGTGGCCGTCGCCAATAGCCCACAAGCACCGACAGCTTGAACGGAATTGAATGACGGGACTCTGCAGGCTACGTAAAGCGGTGGTCAAGCTTGTGAGGGATGGTACCAAGAAAACAAGCAGACGGGCAGATCACAGCATTTGAATCGGGGGCAGCTTAGGCCAAGGGAATGTTCATGCACTCGGACGGGCTCCCAGCTGCCAGGCTATCAAGCTTGCGGCGCTTCTGCGTGCACTCTGCCACCCCCAACTAAGGTTTGCTGGAAAAGCCAGGTGTCTTGGAATTAGACTATAGTGCGACAGCTCGCGAAAGCAGACGCCGACATGCCTTCCCAGATCCTTCGCGGGCGCCATATAGTGTGGAACAGCTGCAAGGCTGAGAAATGTGACGAGCAACCATAAAGAGGAGAGGACGCCAATTCGACGCCTCTGCCTCGGGAGTGCGCCTCGCCCTGCTCAAAATGCGTTCTCTGGGGTGTCTCAAGCCATGTCTCATCGGGTTGTTTCCTAGCCTCACTTTAGGCCGAAGGATTGGGGGAGCCATTATCAACACATTTTCGGGCTTCTTTGTCTACACGCCAGACCCCAGCGACAGGCACGCCAAAAGTCGAGCACTGCACTGCAAAGCTCAACTCGATTATCTTTCCACATTAGGTCGAACATGGACCAGAGAATCCCTGAATACGCATCGCGCGACACAAGAATTCGGTGCAACGCGGCAGGGGCAGACTCAGATTATCGCACTAGTGCCCCGCCTTTTCCGCCATTTATCTATCCGGCACCGTTTCCATCATTTAGAGCAAGTCACTTATCCTGCCTTTCTCCCGCCATTCTACTCTATTTCGACAATTTTTTGTCTTAGCCATTACAAAAGAATCCGACGTTGTCGCGGCACTGTAGGCAGAATTTTTGCCGGAGTCTACACTTGCGCATGGCTCGGAAATAAAACAATTTTGCTTCAATCGGATCGCAAAGCCAATGTGAAAGCAACTGACACTGCATAGCCACGGGCTCGGCTAACCTTGCTGGTGATTTCTAGCCGCATTGCATTTCGTCGAATCCTGCTGAACGGGAACATACAACTATTGGTGTGAAGCATCGCACCATTTCACAGCCTTGCAGCTCGACGCCTCCACGATGCGTAGCCCGGCTAAGTAGCTTGATCCAATCTCTATCAGACCTTCCCGATGTTCACCTCAGTCACGCAACTAGGCATAGCAAGTGGCGTATGTCCGCCGCTGTGTCGCATGCCTGCACTCAGCCTCGTCGATAGTAGTGGAGGGCAAGCCGTCTGTTAGCTCTTCGGGGCCTTGGGTTTTCGTTCCATTCGTGAGGCTGTGACTTGCGAGCTTCGAAGGCTTCCATTTTGCCCACATGCATTTTTCGTTTACTATCCCTTCATTCTAACGTTCTCGAACCCGATATGCTCGAATTCTTTTTCTCGAACAGAAAGTCTCTGCACTACGACACGACAAAATGCTCTTCGCCTTCATTGCTACCCTCCTCGGCGGCAGCTTCATCAGCCTTGTCGCAGGCCAGGACCCGAACGCGCCGTGCTACTTCCCAGGCGGCCAGTGGGCAGAAGACTTCTACCCTTGCGATATATATGCGTACCCGACGACTCTTTGTTGCCCAAGCGGATGGACGTGCTTCGATGATGCTCTTTGTATCATCACGGATGAAGCTGCTAGCAACAGTAGCTTTCCCATGGGAACTACATATCGAGGCACTTGTACGAACCCCGAATGGGACAATGATGTCTGCGGCGACTTCTGTTTGAGTGCGTATGCTTATCACTGATAGGCCCATTACTGCGTGCTAACAAGCCGTAGATAATCCTGTGTCGGACAACGGCGGCGCGCTAGTGCAATGCAGCAGCAATACCTTCTGTTGTGCACCGGACATTGAAGACGGAGCGTGTAGTTGCGAAGACGACGATGGAACGTTCGCTATTTCCAGAGGCAGTGCCCAAACCATCATCCACGGCTCTAACCAGGCGCATACGACCTTGCCTCCATTTTCGATACCATCTCGAGCAACGACGGCACCACGATCTATGTCAACTACTTTAACTGCCGGTTTATCTCTGCAAACGGGCACGAGGACATCAAGGGCAAGCAGTTGGTCTTCAACGACTTCCAGCAAAGTTTCCATGACTACTTCGGCAACAGCCACCGCAATGGAGTCAAATAATACTCTTACTGAAACAACAGACTTCAGAGCTGGTGTCGGTGTTGCTTCCGGAGTCGTTGCAATTGGTATAGTGGGTCTTTTATGGTTTTTTTGCCGTCGGAATCGTCGTGTCCGACCCGGGCCCCATCCTACCTGTCGCTCCGTATCCCCAGGGCATCGCTTCCCTCCCGCGCCTGACCCGAATCCTTACCAAACTACCTCAAACGGCCCATCACAGCCGTTTCTCGCCCAGGTGCATTTACAACAGCAGCCCCAAGCCTCCCGCTCGGGGCTTCTACTCCCGGCACCCGTAGGCCCTGATAATCCATACGAACGCGATGCGCCTACACGTAGTGCCAGCCACTCAGCTTCAAATTCCGTATCACGGTCAAGATTCGGGTCCAGGAGCGTGACACCGACAGACGCAGCTGGTGGCGGAGACCAAGAGGCACTTCGGCGTACATCGGGCCATGAACCAGATCTAGAGGCGGTTCAGGAGGCACCAACAGGGCCCAGTTCCACGCCAAACCCACATGCTCCCTTGTATTCAGCAGCACCTCCCCCTGGTGTTGGTAGTGGTATGGGGTGCAGCGGCGGTGGAGCATATGGCGTTGGCGTTGATACCGGAGGCAGCTCATCTCCTCTATCAACAGTACCAGTACGCCGGCCCGTACCAGCGCCTAGGGGAGGGAGAGACGAGATGGCTCTGCCATCCAGAGAAACTGCAGTGCCACCACCACCCCCGCAGGCTCCGCTTGCACCGTCCTTGCATCCGCAATGGTCACAGGCGACAAGAATTTCTGATTATGAGTATCAGTATTCGGGCAATTCAGGCATTGGGTTCGGGGCCGTAGGTGATAGAAGTCGTGGTGTGCGCCAGGCCGGAAACCAATTTACGGGACCTTTGCCATCGAGTTTGCAGGCCGGCCGTCCCAGGCCATTGTACGATGGGACATAGCCGGTAAGTGAATGCAATAGAAATGAGTTGAAGAATTCTCCAGTCGTTATTATGAGACCCTCTGCTGTTTTCATGAGTTCGTCTAAGCTATCGCACCGCTTTGTGCTTTTGTTTGCACATATGAAATGTCAACCAATAGAGTTCTCTAGCGCTAGATTACCTTCAAACATTGTGGCCAGTTATGCTTGTCGGAGTGAAGCTTCGTGGTAAAATTCAGTCAAGGAAGCTTTAAAAATAAATACTTTTGTACTAATTCCATCTTAATGCTGTAAGAGCATGTAGCACTACGTGCGAGTTCTAAGGGCATAAAGTATTGGTAAAATTCCTGCCCTAATAAATGCCACGCAGCTCGTAGGCCTTATATTAGCACTAGCCCAAATCTATTAGACTCCCTGCGTCGCTGCCATTAGCGAACTATATGCTCTTCAAGCCTTGCCTAGCCAACCGCGGTTTCTAGGAGGAGCTCTGTTGAGTTAGCGGGGAATCGGAGACGATGAACAACTGGCAACATTTGCGGCGGTCGCAGAATAAAAATTTGAGTGGTTTGGCGAACCTAATTACCATAACCAGAGCTACGGAGTCCCCACACGTAATAAAGTTCATCTACAAGGTCGCAAACTACTGTATGCGGGCAAGCACACTACCGAAAAGCTTCTGAAAGATCAGCGGCTCGCACAAACTTAGACTAAATTCTTACGAGAAATCCAGAAGAGTCATAGCTTGAAGGGTATTTGTGTCTTCCTTGGACTTCGAGTTTTTCCAATATTTCTTTGGGCGTATCCAACATCACGTGATTGATTTGACATTTATTATGATCCATGTCACAGTTAGCACTTATCACGTGGATTGTCTAGGATATTTGTATCTATATATAGAACAAAGGTTCCAGACCCGCCATGATGCTGACCCAGCCTTCATCCACATATGATCGTTCAGTCCGCGTCCCACACACGGCTTGAAAAGCTATCTATGGATTAAAGAAATACAGGATACGCTGGAAACATTCCACGTAAGAGATCGACTGCAAACCAGCCTGCAAATCATGCTTTGTACGTTCTCAGGAATTCTATCCTCATGACGTCCACAAATTCATCATTCGAACCCACCTCCGGAATTTCAAGTTGGGATTGGGCGAACCGAGGGACTTCACACGTGACATTCTCCAAGCATGAGCGTGTACCGTTAGTAGAAGGGAGAAACCTTGGTCATGGAGTGAACGGGCCCGTATACGAGACCCAGGTCAAGGGCGTTCGGCTGGCATGGAAAAGAAAGTTCTGCAGGCGCAAGATTGGGGGCGATGAGCTGAAAGAAATCGAGATTATCAAGAAACTGTCGCACATCCATGCAATCCGTCTAGCCGGATCTTACACTCATGGCCCATACCTCGGACTTTTGCTCTATCCGGTGGCTCAGTGCGACCTAGCAACGTTCCTCGAGGATGTCGACTTCCTCTCCAGACTATCCAAAGGCCTAATAGAAAAACCCTCGAGCGACGACATAGCGGAGCATTCGTTCCGATGCTGTCAAATATCAAACACGGATCCGGCCTTGACCCACCTTAACCTCGTAGTCGATTGTGCCAAGTCCAGGCTATGGAGAATCCTCGGTTGCACAGCAAGTGCCGTCGACTACCTTCACCAGAATCGCATCAGGCACAAGGATCTCAAGCCCCTCAACATTCTCCTCTCCCAGGACGATGGTCTCTGGGTGACTGACTTTGGCCACTCGGTAGACGTCTCGAACTTCAGCGACAGCGCAACATCCGGAGGCGAACTAGGAACGCTGAAATACTGTGCACCGGAAGTTGCAGCATACGAACGCAGTGGTCGCTCTGCGGACATGTTTTCTCTAGGCTGCATCTTCTTTGAGATTACCGCTTTAAGCTGTCTCGACCTCCGAGCGCAGCGGGGCTTGAGATCACGTAAAGATGGTTCGTTCCACAACAATCTGGACGCAATTTTTGAAGTATTCGAAACTTTCGGTTCCAGTCCGCTAGATCATCTTCCAATGGCTCTAGCGAGAATGATGTTATCAAAAAACCCCGAATCAAGGCCTTCGTCATCAGAAGTCTGCCAAATTATTCATTTTTTGAGTTCATTCTTCGTCTTTGAGCCCGACGTATTTCAGGGCTTTGGCTGTGTTCATGGTCTTCACAGGCCTACCCCTAACGAGAAGAAATCTACCGTTCAAGAAATAACCATCTTCATTGGTAACACTTCACATGAAGATCATAGAGAATTTGTGGTTAGGTATGGTGAAAAGAGATATAAACAGCCATCGGTATTTTTCGTAGAAATATCGTCGCCAGATTTGATCGAAAGCGTCATCTTTTTCCAGGTAAGCGCATGTCTAACCCAATCACCTCTTTAAGTAATGCATTCGTGTGGCAATATCAAGCATATGTATCGAGTACCGAGGGTATAGCTAATATTGTCATCCACATCTAGCACTCGAGTTCTGATGAAGGAGTTATTGTTTTTCCTAAGCCACCTTTCGCAAGAAGAGCAAAGTTATGGGGAACATACACAGAGGCAGTGGTGTTGGTACTCAAGCAAGGATTTTGGTGGGATTCACAGCAAGCTAGTTGGATACCAGGGCAGGATGGTGGCTTTCGCTCGATCCTACCGTTAACTTGGGAGTTGCAGTTACATTCTCCAATGGAGTCCGAGATGCGACAGGAAAGAATCTGCTCATAGGTATAACCAATCCAAATTTTGGTAGTGGGTGGACATCTGTTAAGGCTCGGAAAATCCTTTGTAAGCATCGTTCCACGGTCACCTGAATTATTAGAGCGGTCAATCTGAGGAGTAGTAACCGGACCTCATCTGAGATGAGCGGTTCAAAGTGTTGGCCTATCCGTCCCTCCATCATCGAGAGGTATCATCATCTCTCATAAGTGTTTAAATCATGCACTAGACTCTCCCTCGAGGCATCTGCGCTTATCCCTCCCTCGTATCCATGTTAAGCTTGGCCTGCTCGTCTCCGCCTCCGGCCGCCCGATCTTCTGTTTGTAGTCACGTCGTGGGACGACAGGTTCTCCCAGTCCCAGGCCTGATCCGCTCGAAAGTCAGCCTTTTCGGAAAGGCCCGCAAAAAGTCCCCTCAGGCCGTTATAGTCAGGTTCTTCGTTAAACTTGAGCGCTTCAAGCTTGTGAAAGTAATGCTGGAACTCTTCAGGCAAGCCTTCGCATAAACCTTGGACGCCGAACGACTTCTTCGCGCCGTAGATTTTTGCCTCTCGTAATTTGTCAGTGCGGCCGTGAATGTTTTGCCAGGGCAAGCAACCCTTTATGCAATAGACGAGGGTGTAACCCAGACATTCAAGATCGTCGCGAGGAGTTTGTTCTAAATCGCATAACGTAAGCTTCTTGTCACCTCCACCGGCATTACGCGCCGGCCTCGAAACACTACGCGCAGATCATGTTGCTCACCAATGTATTTGTGTGCAGAGATGCTGGCGAAGCGCGTAGTGCCAGTAAGCGAATGGTATATCCTGAACGGCGGGCTTCCGGGTTCTTTTGTGGGACGCCTTGCCGCCAAGCCCATATCGGACAAGTAGATCGTGTTGCGATTCTCACCAGTTCCAATTAAAATATTCTCCGGTTTGACATCCTGATGAACGTGGCCCTTGGCGTGCATTTGTTGAAGGCGGCAGATGAGCTGGTCGGCGAGCATCAGAATCGTCTTGAGGGAGAAGGTCCCGCCGCACTGCCGGAGCATATCGTACAGAGTCGGTCCCAGCAGCTCGAAGACAAGGACCCGGTAGTTGTCCGACTCCCCACTCCAATAGACGTGGGGGAAGCCCTCGCATCCGATCAGGTTGTTGTAAACCTTGATTTCGTTTTTAAGCAGTGAACGAGCGTCGCTGACGCGGGAGACCTCTTCCACTTTGATGGCGACGCGCATCTGAGACTGCGTATCTACGCCCCGGTAAACGGCGCCGCAGGACCCGCCGCTGCCGATCTTCTGTTCAAGTTGGTAGATGTTGTCCGGCCCAACCCGGATATTCTATCGGACGTCAACAACGCCCTTCTTAACTAAGCGCTCGCTCCTCCACGTCCTGCATACTTACTAGGGTTCCAAAGAGAGCATCTTGGGATGACATGTTGATCAAAGTTTAATCCCGTCCAGATATCCATGCAAACACCTAATAACGGTAGTTGCGTAGGAAATGATCGGAATAGAGAGAAAGATGAGAAGGAGTATGTGAGGCGTGTCTGAAATATCCTGGTCAGGGAACCACGACGGAGCCTATAGGAAGGCGTAACGCGCCGGACGCTAACTGAGTGTGGTAATTTCACGCCCACCCCGGCATCTAGACGTCTCTGCCGAGAATCAGACCAGTCGTTGCCAAATGTGCGACCTTGTACTCAGGGCCCCGGTATTCGTTGCAGAATCGCAAACCCTGCATCGTCATTGGAGACAAATAGACCCTGCACCCTGTTCTGAATGAAGCTGCGGTGTAATAGGTTGTCTCTGCTTGGAATTGAGCATCATTCATATGCGCTGTATTCTAAACTCAACAAAGCTAGTGCTCTAGAGACATGCAACTACCTACCGATCTATATACACCTAGATTACCTATTCCACACAACAACACACGTGATGCTGTTCCAGTCGCTCAAAATGCTAGATGTGCCTAACTGACGTGAAAGACAGAGTTTTCAGGTTTAGCTATCCCCGCTTAGTGCTCGATTTTATTTTCGCCCGCAGCGCGCCCCGAACATTGACGTCGTGTCGTACTCGCGGCTGAGAACTCGACGCGAGCTGATGCCATCGTGCAGACCGGTGACTGCAAAGGTGGATGGTCAGCACCAATTTTCAGTTATCCTTTTCTAGACCGTGTGCGATGAATGAAGCGCTACAGAAGCGAGAGCTTAACAGTGTGTTAGGACGTAGGCTTTGTGGGGTTTGCGTGGAGGAATCTAGTTCGGCGAAGAGGAACGGACAAGACCCAGGAACGAGGTTCATCTCGTGCATACACGATGCCCCGCGGTTGATGGTCGGGCACCCCTACCCGCTGGGACCGCTTCGCTGCCCTCACTGGCTGGTCGCACTGCCGAGCGAGCCCGCTATCCCGTTTCGGGCAATTTTATATTGCAATGAAGATTTGACCACCCGCCTGTCGATGTCTTGGCCCCCGTTTCCACATGGAGCAGCTTGCAATGTCCAAGTATTCCTTGATTCCTTGTTAAGTGGCCGGCATTCCGGCTCGCCGAAACCGACGAAGCCAATCACATTCGACGTCATTAAATGAAGCCTGTACCCAGCATCTAAAGGACAACTTAATCTCCTGAGAATCCTTTTACTGAAGCTTTCTACGCGTGGCCGCGACGAAAATTTAGACAACCTCTAAACAGAAATTGCGTCTCGGCATGAGGAGCAAATTGCATTGCGTAGCCAACCCTCGCGAGTCACAAGTCCCTAAAATCCCGCGTCTGCTCGAATGCAGCATGATGATCTGCCATTGATTCCTCTACAACCTCCGGAAATGGTCGGCCTCAAGATCGTCACTGCTACCGGCACCCTGGCCGCCGCAGTGGCCGCCCAGAGTATCAGTTACATGCCGTTCGGCGACTCTATCACGGAGATCGTCTGCTGGCGCGGGTACCTCTGGGAGGACCTGCAGGACGCCGGCTACACCGACGTCGACTTCGTCGGGTCCATGACGACGCAGAACCCGGACGGCTGCCCCATGAGCGGCTACGACATCGACAACGAGGGCCACTCGGGCTACTTGGCCATCGACATTGCCAACCAGAACCAGCTTGTCCAATGGCTCCAGCAGAACCCGGCCGACATCATCACCATGCACCTGGGCACCAATGACATCGTCCAGGGCCACAACGTCCAGGAGATCATCGACGCCTTCACCACTCTCGTGGAACAGATGCGCGATTCTAACCCAAGCATGAAGATTATCGTAAGTCGGCCCGTAGTGCTCGGTTCTTCAGTCCATTATTCAGAACCCCACTCCTAACCACCACCACCCATCGTGCAGGTCGCCCAAATCATCCCGCTATCCTTCAACTTCGGCAGCGCCACCACCGAGTCCCTGAATCAGGCCATCCCGGGCTGGGCCGAGGGTATGAACTCGACCGAGTCGCCCATCTGGGTCGTCGACATGGCCGACGGCTACACGACCAACGACCTGCGCGACGGCGTCCACCCCAACGACTCCGGCGACCGCAAGATGGCCGACAAGTGGTATCCCTTCCTCACGCACGCCATCGACATGATGTCTGAGCTGGAGGAACCCGCGGCTCCCGTGCCACCAACCTGTTAGATGGACTGTGGTAGTGTTGCGCGCTGAAAGGAGAAGAGATCGCGAGGAGAATTGAGAATACGCGCGGGGACGCCTGCGGAAGACTGGTTGGAAAGTGTCTTCAGATTTGCCGGCAAGTATTCGTTATACTTAGATGTCTGTGGAACTATCAACGATCAAGTGGCTGCCAGATAGGAATTGCCAAGCTATGCAACTCTGGAACAACAAGCTAGACATTACAACTGCACGAAAGTAGTGGATATGTTCGGATGCTAGTGTCAGGTACGCTAAAAGCATAAGGGGTAAGGTTCTCCGGACCTCCTTTCGTTACACCGATCAAGCTATGGTTTATCGCCCAAGCGATTAATCGAATTCAACTTACGATATACTCGCCCTTCTACGTACCTATATCCATTATTCGAGGTGACACCGCTAGCCACTGCTTAATTGCACCCTACCGGGCCTACCAAATTATAAAGTGTATGTTCACTAAATTACAAGCTTGTACAGTTAAATAGGAATATGCGCGTAAGGTAATCACGCCAAAATCGTAGCGATCGAGTAGTCCAAAAGGTCGCCTAACAACCGGCTCCCCTTAATGTGTCATCGAATCCTCCCGTTCTCGTCATTCTTTCCATCCAAAGAGAACAGCAATAGTTGGCAACCCTACCGCCGCAAGAGAACGCCACGCTCAAAAAAAAAAAAAATAGTCCTTCTGGTATCCGTTCCCATGCTCGAACAAAAGAAAAGATCCTTATTATTACAACCAAAACAACCACCTCACTACCATCCCCACACCTCTCACAACCGCTAACACCACTCTCACCACCATGACTAGAGCCCACGCCCACCACAGCACACCCAGCACCGCCCACTCAACGACCACCCACCCAGCCCGTCTTACCCACCTCGTGCCGCGGCGGCGCTTCCTCGCCAGCCGCTCCGCTCGCTCGCTCACGGCCTGGACCTCGCGGGCCAGTTCGCCCGCGACGACGGAGCCGGCGAGCGCGTCGGCGTCGTCGGCGCACGCGTGAACGCGCGGGCTGAGCTCAGCGTCGACCATGCGCCGCAGCGAGCCGACGCGGGCGTGAGCGCCGTCTGGGCCATGCATGCGGCGCTGGACGAACTCGGCCTGCGAGGCGCGCAGCGCGCGCGCGTGCCCGTCGAGCGCGTCTACCAGGATGCGCGTCGCCACGACATGCTCCTCGCGGCGCGGGATGCTGTCGAGAACGAAGCGGTCGGCGCCTTCGCGGAGCAGGCGCTCGCGGGCTCCGGTGTCGGAGGCGTGGGCGAGGAACGGCGGTGGCGGATGACGGACGGAGTTGGCGCGCTGCAGAATCGTGGCAGCTTTGATGCTGGTGCAGATGAGGAGGGCTCGAGTGCGGGCGATTTCAGTGCGAGTGACGTGAGGAGTAGGTCTAGTAACCGGTTGCTGCTGCTGTTTGACTAGTTGCTCATCGATAGACGCCTGCTCGGAGCGTGTATATGGGGCGTCTCGTGATTTAGAACGCGAGTTGGAACGGGAGTCAGTTATGCTCCACTGGCGCCTGCCGTTTAGACTTGGCCGTTTCAAGTTGACGTTCGCTAGGCCGGTAACGGGTGGTTCTCGATGAGCACCCTCACCAGCCACGCCCAAAACATCAGCAAGCCGCGCAGATGCCTCGGCGGTAGAGGCATTACTCTCTGTGCGGTCGACCGGTTCCATGTCATCACGCTTGTCGTTCCGACGACGGGATGGCACAGAAAGGAAACCGTAACTCCTTCGTCGATCATCCTTGCCGCCGTCATCGTGAGCGTGCGGCGGGTTTGGAGAGAGGGGGGAATGAGTCTGGGAATCGGTGTCTGTGTCTTGGGGCCCGGGCTGGTAGCTCCGGCCGCGGCGCGTCCTGTCAAACGGTGATGATCCTCTCCGAACATCTTCAGATGACACTGGGATGGATTCAACGCGAGTCGACTTAAAAGCTGGTAGGTTATCCATATGTTTCGGTTTGATAGATTTGGTCGGTATGGTCAAGGATTGCTCCGTAGTTGTGCGCTTGCGAAGCTTTGGGCGCCTTTTCAGCCTATGCCTTCGATCCGGCTCTGAGTCTGATGAGTCAGAACTAGATGAGGACGAGGAGGAGGAACTCGATGATTCGGCATCGTCGCCACGCTTCCAAATTAAGTCGCCAACTTTTGATCCTTCGGTTCGCACGACCTCCCCGATTCTGCCAGGGCCAGCTCGAAAGAACTTAGAAAGCATAGAAGAGCTATCCCGGGTGTCTCGAGCTTCTTTGCCTTCCCTGCGACCTCTACTATCCGGGCGGCTGAGACTGGTAAGACTGTCGGTGGTTCTATGCGATAACGGCTGCTTAAGGCTCGGAGCTGTAGACTTGTCGGTGCTAGCACGGCTGACTTGAGCGGTCACAGGGTAGGGTTCAGCAGTGTCGAACCTCTGCACGCTTTTTGCATCGCTGTCGTCAACGACGGACTCGCTGTGTTCTGATGACCTGTTAGAGTCCCTGCTAATCTCGGAGCGTATAAAGGCGAGTTTCGACTTCTTTGGCTTGCGAGTCGGCGATTCGCGACGGCTTGCTGGAGGAGAAAGGTCGAGGGTGATGCCGGGAGCGAGACTAGGTTTAATAGGAGTGTTGGGTGCGGTCGAGTCAAGATCGTCCATGGAGCCGCGCCGATCTCGAGAGTCTGCGGTTTGCGGTATTACCAGAAGATTGCTTGGAGGAGTTTTCCTCGTCTTCAAATTTTCTTCTGGCTTTCCATTTCCGTTCGTGCTGCCACTTCCTTCGTCCTTGGTTCTTGGCTCGACGACCTGCCCCGATAGAGCAGTGTGACCAACACCCCACTTGTCGGGAGTGTCGGGAGAATAAACGCTGGTAGCTGACAGACTTCCGTCATTGACCGCTCCATTCTGCAGCATTTCCTCCATGCGCTTTTCAAGCGGCCCGATATTCTCCTGGTCTGGAGTAAACACAACAGACGCCTTGGTCTTCCTTCTCGAACCGTCGCCTTCATCCTCCGACGAAGAGAGCCCTTCAGAGCTAGGGGACCGTCCTCGAATATGTCTTGCAGCTTTCTTAACACGCGACCTACTGTCCTCGGATGAACCATGTAAGAATCTGCGTCCTTTGCGGCCCCGTTCGTTGGCGTCGCCGTCACTATCTTCCGTAGCTTCTATTTCCTGCGGCGGAACAATCTTGACGGACGTGCCCACGCTGCCTCGTTTCTTATCCGTATCGCGCGGAATTTCCTGGCTAGAGCGCGTCAACTGGAAAGCATTGCCACCTTCACCCTCGTAAATCTTGGCGCCGTGACGGTCTTCTATCAGCATCTTATTGTTTTCCTGTTCGAGCCAGTAGGAGTCTGCCAATAGCTCTTCGGGAGAAGTAAACCAATCCTTTGGTGGTCTTTTCGGTTTGCTAGGCTGGTGTGGCGCTTCGCTCAGCTCTTTCGTCGGACCAACAGTCGCTGGATTTCCTCCATAGGATGGTAACGCAACATAGTCTTGCTGCCGGTACCCATGCATTTCGGATGCTCTTCCAACCTCGTCAACCCATTGCTTGACCCTAGTGACGTCGTGGAATTCGTGCGAGTCGGGATTCATGGGCTTTCGCTCTCTCGCTCTTAGTTTGCGATTTCGGACAAACTGCAGCGGGTTGTACGACCGGCCCAATTCGTGCTTCTTGTTAGCATGCGAAGGCACCTTCCGCAGTTCAACATTTGGAGTTCCTGGCACGCTTGACGCGGACACGTAGTGGTTTCCCGGCGCCGCCGAATCCGGCCGAAGCGGTGGGAGGAATTGCAGTAGTCGCCGATACTCGATGCCTAGTTCAATGAATCGTCTCGCCTTCTCCGCCCGCGCTAGGGTGGCTGGCGAGAACTGCAACTGGGCGTCCTGCCCTTGCTGCTGGAGGAGCACGGCCGGCTCGATATGGCTGGCTGGTTTGGGGCCAGACGCTTGTCGGGATGGTGTCCTTCTTCCTGTTCCAGGGGACAGATTCCTCGATATTCGTCTCTGCTGTTGTAAGTGCTGTCGCAAGCTCCCGCCCACACCGTATCCATAGTTGTTTCCATGCATGGGCGTGCTCGGCGGGGCGGGGTAACCTGCAGATTGTACGCGGCGGCTGCTGTTCATCGGCATCGGACCAACGTGTCCGCCACTCGGGTTCCGGCGGCGCGCATCGCTAAGATTGAGAGCAAGGTTGACGATCTCGGTCGGGTTGATGGCGGGAGCGGGGCCGAAGGAAGGAGGTTCGGGGGTTGTGCTTCGCGAAGCGTTGCGCTGGTGAGAGGGATCCTCATTTCCCATCTGAGAGCGCTGTCCGTGTCCCTCAGCATCCTCCGGGGTCAACATCTGCCTTGACAGCGGCGAGCCGTTCAGAGGAGCGCCGCGTGGGGCCGGTCTCTGTCCGGCATGCGATCGGCCTCCGGAACTCCTCCTCTTGACGCTTAACGATCCCTTCTCCTTCTCTGCTCTCGGGTCTCCAAAAGCATTCCCAAAGTCGTCCAGCAAAAATCCCCCGGACCTCTTAGGTCGATGACCACGCGAAGCATGCCCCGCCTCCTGTATCGAGTGCCGCCCGTGGGCTCTCCCACTCGGTCCATCCACGGCTTCTGTCGCGCCAGCCCTCGGCCCATGTGCTCCATTCCTAGGCGTCCACTCCATGGCCGCCGTGCTGCCTGACCGCGCGCTGCTCTCGCTGCGCCGCGGCTGCGAAGACCCGGGCTCGGCATTCTGCTGGTCGTAGGGCGATTGACGCGAGTGCAGCGTGTTCGAGGAGGCGGCCGACGCAGTCGACTGGGCATCGGCCGCCATCACTGCGGAAATATTGCTATCGCGGGACGGCGCGATGGTGAGATCGTGGTGGTGCTGACATTATTCCCCGTCTGTCGGCGCGGCTAAAGAGGGGGAGGGAGTTGGTACGTGTCGCGGTCAGGTTGGGGTTCGTGGCGGCTCGTCCCTGCGCACGCACGCGCGCAATCAGGGGTAGATGCGAATGGAGGACAGGAAGGGGGTATAGGAATTAAACTAAAATACGATGGGAAACAAAAGAAGCAAAAAGAAGAACGTGAAAGGAGCAAGAAAGACAGAGCGACGAGGTTGGGAAAGGTGTGGGGAAGGCGCCCCCCTGCGTGCCTGGCGCGCACGGGCGCGGCACTAGCCACATGACGCAGCCGAGGCGTGCACGGCGCTTCCGCGTGGCGGCACGCGCGATTGCCGCCTCTGTCAATTGCTTGCCGCCATGCCCGCGTAGCTCCAACTAGACTCGTCGTCCCTCTCTTCATGACTGCTGCCCGACCGCTGGTGGGAAATGCGTTGGCTGTCCAGGAGCTATGCCACCGCTTGCGGAGGCCGCAGGCCGAGATCAAAGAGGCCCGCACTCGGCCTGGAACACGTACGTCTCGCGGCCAGTAAGGTCGCTTTGTAGCTCGGCAAAACCGGATGCAGAATCTCGAGTTGACGCATCATGAAACGGCCCCAGTTCTTGCAGCGCCAGCGTGTCCTGGCTCTATGGAGAGACATCGTGAGATCTATTAACAGTACGTCCTTCGCATGCGTCCTACCAAAGCCTGCGTGTTTGGGGGCTAATTCCAACCTAGAAATTCCGGCCTCGAGTACCAGACGTGAAATGCGAGATTTTGCCCGCTCCGAGTTTGAGTGGAATAGACATGTCACGGACATTGTAAGTACATCCGATTTGATTTCCTATCTTCAACACCCTTTGTCGTGCATTTAATTGTGGGGATGCTAACTTCTCAGACACACATTCGATATCTTGTATCGGTCAGTTGGGAACTCTCAAGACCGAGTCCAGCGGCCTGACCAAACTAGACCGGAAAGACCGAATTCGATAAGATGAAACGATACGTAGACGAGCAAGCCCGATAGATAAGGGAGATCTCTCATCCGATGCCCGAGAAATTCACGAGGTGGTAGCGGTGCTTCAATTGTCCGTTAAGCCTTCGGCCAGATTAGGGACGAGTTCAAATTCAAGTGATTCCACTTTTAGCCAGAACCGGTATGTTAGTTCGTCGATATTGCTCTAATGACGTGTCACAAAGCTGCTTACACCTTTGAATGCTCCTGTGGTGCAACTTCTCCACCTGAGTCATTTGAGTTAAGGAATTTTCAAGACAATGTCGCAAATACACCGATCTATTTCATAGAAGCAAAATAGGAACAGATGCGGTGTCCGAAAACTCTGGTCGACACAGTCCGACAAACACCATCCTACTACAGTGTACGACTTTCACATGCCGAAAGGCTGGGCTCGTGGACAGGCTTAGGTCGACGAACCCAAGAGACATCATTGGCTCCTCTAGAAATCTTGGCAATTTTTCCAATTTGCGGAAGCGCTTATCACGTGCTAGCTCTATCTAGTGGACCAACATTACGGCTATTCAAGCCAAACCGCAAATGAGCATATTGCCGGCCTTATGCCTAAATGCAAGACGTCGCGAATGAGATGCAGTTCAACCCCCGAAATTTGCGGGCGTACCTAGACGGTTTGGCCTTCAAGCTACTACAACTAATGCGGAGCGAAGTGTTGTGCTCGTGTAGCACGTAACCTGTCAACGGCTTCCCGTGAAACGGAGATATATTGGGCCGCTGGCAGAAGATTGACTTCTAGGACAGGTACGATATGCTGTTGTTATTTCGTGTGAGGTGTAGTATTCCGATAAAGGTCCAACCTCGTCAGCTTCACTTCTTTCCTTGGCCAGATCGCAAGCATACAGCCACTAATTTCGTATGATCATTGACTCCGCAAGGACGTCGGAACTTCATTCATGTTTCCGTAACCATCGTTGGTAGCCGGGCCTTTCGTGGCTCCTAGGACAAGTTAGTTGTAGCAGACGTCCTACTCCGTGTCGCCAAATACCTTGTATTCACGAATAGTACCGCACACAGAGTCAGCGCAACCGCCGCAACGCCATCCACAACCCCACTCATTCACACTGCAATGAAATACAATTCTCCTGATTGGAAATGAGCACGGTGAAGTGTGGTCGCCCAAGGGGGCCGAGCATATGAGCGGCTCTCCCTCAGACGTCGTCTAGATGTCTTCATAAACCATGCCAGCCAACAGTGCCTAGATAGTCAAAGCTTCTCACAAAAAAACCAAACGAGCGATTAAGTGTCCTCCAAGGACAAATACCGCGAAAAGAAGTCCAGAACCAGGTTTTGGAGACGACTCCCGGTCACATGGAGTCGAAGCCGTCTGATGTCGAGCGACAAGTGTTCCAGGGCAGCGATGAAGTTACCACCGGCCTAGACCGTAGGCATACTTGGGCAACAACCATCCGCTCCAAGCTCGACGAGCTTATCAAAAATTCCATCATCGGATTTGCGGACGGCTTGACGGTTCCATTCGCCCTGACAGCAGGGCTATCATCGTAAGCGGACCCTAGAACATGGCTTTGAGGCATTTCACGTTTCTGTTTCTAAAGGCGAAGAAGAGAGAGGATGCCAAACGTGAATACAAAATGTTAACAGCCACTGCAGCATCGGCTCATCGCGCATCGTGATACTCGGCGGTTTGGCGGAGCTCTTCAGCGGCGCTATAAGCATGGGTCTTGGTGCCTATCTGGCGTCCGTAACGGAGCGCAAACACTATGACGTGGAGAGGGAAAAGAAGCATCGTGATGTGGAGAAGTGCCCGGAAGTGGAAGAGGCGAGGATATACGACATATTCTCGCATTATGGGACAGGACCTGAGAGAGCAAGGTCTATTGTTGAAAGTCTCCAAGCCAACCGGGGCCTTTATGTCAAGGTATATGAAATGATTCTCATCTCGGGCATCATAACACAAGAGAGCTGCAACTCCCTTAGCCGGATTTGCTGACAGACCGTCTACGTAGTTTATGATGGACTTCGAGCTTAAACTAGAGCGGCCGAACCGACGCTTTGCCTTCTTAGCCGCACTTGCCATGGGCTTATCCTATCTCTTAGGCAGGTAACTACCTAATGTGGAAGTATACAGCGAGACGCTAACACGTATTTTTCCAGGCGGGCTTATCCCGATGATCCCGTACTTTGCGACGCCGCTCCCTAAAGCTCTATATATTAGCATCGGCGTCGCAGTCGTCACCCTGTTGATATTCGGCTATGTCAAGGCGGTGGTGACAGGAACTACCCAGCGCGATGCGTGCTGGAGCGCAGTGCAGACGCTGCTGATTGGCGCGGCCGCGGCTGCCGTGAGCTACGGCATTGTTCGCGGAGTTAATTCTGCAGAGCCCGGGGAGCTCTAGTCCGTAAATTGCGAAAGCGATTTGCCCGTGAGGTCTGAGACAGATCACTTATGAGTGGTGAGTTTGAATTCTCAAGTTCGGATTGCGGCATATAGAGTTCTCAACTTCTGAACGTCAATGTTGCAAGGGGAACACTTTCGAGCTGTAACGGCAGGATATTCGGCACGTCGCGGCAGTTATTCAAGGGCTCATTTTCCTTCTCGTGGTGATTAAGCAGTCAAGGGCGGAGTGGGGGCCAACATCTAGAAGACTCATACCGCAGTATGGCCAGGATTCGAAACCCCCTTGCTGTCCGGTAGCCTAGGAAGTTGAAAAGAAGAAGCCATCGAGAGGTGTCAGTTAATTCTCCGGCAGAGCCGCGTCTTCAAAATTGGAAACTGAGGGCGTACACCTTGTATCTTCGAACGTCGTGCACCACCAATTTCCTAAAGCATCGATTTCGGATCACCCACCAGAACTCTTCCTCGACCCACATCTCATGACCGAAAGCCTCATGGTGGATGCAGGGCCCGTTTCTCCATGGGGAAAGTAGAGTTGTATCTTCGACCGTCGAGGTCGGCGAGCACTGCGTGCATTTTCCACAAACGGCCGGTGATAGTTCCATCTATCCACGCCTTTCCTTAGTAACCCCCTGTCCACCTTAATAAATTTTGGAGCCAAAAAAAAAAAGTCGATGCAGCACGTCCAGACCAGACCCACACACCCCACGAAACAGACGGGCATGAGAGCGACGCCTCGATCGAGCAATTCCAGCCCAGGCCGGAATCTATCGTCGAACGTCGGCGTCGGCGACCTCGACCGCATTTGCCAAAAGCGGCGCGTTTCGCGAGAAGGGTGGTTGGAACTCGCTTGGGGCGGCGCTGCGGCGTGCGGCGCGAGGGCTTGGCCGGGCCGCGGCGCCCCACAGCCAGCGACCTACCTACGTATGTATGCAGTACACCCCCCCGAGCCGGGGCCTAGCTCCGGCGTGCCTGACGCGGAGCGTTGGTCTATCCGAGAAGTAGTCGCCGAGAGACGACATTGAGGGCGGCCCCCTAGGGTGTCGGGTCCGCGGACGAGGTTGGATGACTAATGGTGACTCTGCCGGGACATGGGGGAGAGAGAAGCGGAAACGCGGCATCGTTTCTGCATGCCTGCTTTGCGGTGCTGTACTAGGTACATACCCACGCTGTGGATCTGCAACGCAAGGGCACGTGCAGATACCCTGGATCGAGCGTCAACCATCGGCGACTCCGACGCTAGGCAAGAATGAGATTGGGGCATTTGCGTCTCATTGGGTGGGGGAGACCGAAGAGGCAGGCCTATAGAATAATTAGGTCTGCAGTACGGAGTACATGGTTGGAGTCGCCTGCCAAAGGATGCAGTGGGGGGCGGCGATCGCTAAGGTTGAGACATTCAATCGTCTAGCCTTGGTCGTATTTGCTTGGCTGAATTCAGGAAACCCTCTGCGGTCCTGTTTCAGATTTTCATCACCCCACCGTTGATTTTGACTTATGTTCTTGTCACCAGTACGACCGGGGCGCTGAGTGAACGTTCAGATATCACTGGCAGTTGGCACAATTGAAATACAAAGCAGTATCCACCAACATGCATTGCAACCTCGTTCTTCCAGCATCCACTTTTCATGGGCTATACTCCTAAGAGTATTTACTTGGCTAGCCTCGATCCTCCACCAGATGTATCATCTACCATCTATAAGTCGTCTTGCAACCATGAGTTTGATGCGCCCTACCCAGACGTTTTGTTTTGCGATCTCCCACACATGCCACTATTGATCACCCTAACAACTAATCTACTTATGCTAGTGTCGCCACTTTGACTTTGCAGCAGGCCTCGATAGGGGAGGCAACTTACTCATACAAGATAGGGCTTGCTACGGGTAATGAATTAAGTGAGCCGCATGCTCATTATGCGGTTTGTTTTATATCTTTTCTCTCGTTTCAATAGGTTTTACCATGTCTCCGCGCTTGTCTGTTCTTGGAGCGGGGCCGGTGTCTCCTCCAAATGGACATTTGCAAAATCATTAAGCTCGGTGCCAGTGTTTTCCATCCATTATGAGAATCTGCAAATAGCTGGATAATTCCTCCTAGAGTTGCAAAACTAGACAATTCACAACAGTGCGACAATACTCACAACTTTTGAGCGCCCGCAGGATACTGGTGATACCCTCAGGCCAACCCTGTCAGACAGCGCTAACCCCAAGATGGCAAAACCCCACATCTCCAGACGTCGCTACCCCGCCGAGTCGCCCTTGAAGTGCGCAAGTGGCTGGAGCGGGTGACTGATGACAACATTCCACAACCGTCGCCCGTTGTTGGGGAGTCCAGAGGACAAAGAGGAAGAGAAGCAAGTCCTGCACATGGTCGCTCGCCATCCCCGCCGTCGCCTTCGTTGGGACACTTATCGCCTTACGACCTCGGACCGTCGTCGTCCCACTTACGCTTTGCCCTTTCGCGGCCCTAATCATGCGAAGGGCGCGTTGCATTGTCAGTAACGGAGGCTAGACACGGCGAACAGCGGAATCGTGTGCTACATCTCGGGTCTCTTTTCGAACTAGGACTCAAATGGTTGCGGCACGGTAAGCCCACCAACGGGGTCGAATTTAAACGCAGCATTCGCAGTCGACAGAGAACAAGCGAACGACAGAGCTGGTCGCCATGGCGGAGACGGCGCTGCTCGTCGAGGGCGCGTGCAACCTCTCGAGGACGTCGCTCGCGTCCTCGCACCACACCGGCAGGAGCGACGACCTCGATCAATCCGAGCATATGAAAATCGGGAGAGTGTGAGTTCTCCATAGCGACTCCGTCGTCAATTAGGTGCCCCTTCGACTCAACTCACCCATTGCCGCCAGCCTGCCCGCCGGCCAAGAGGCCACCGTCACGCACCCGTACCCGTACCTCTTCGGCCACTCGGGCGAAACCGCATCCCTTATCCCCGCCCGCTTCACCGAAGAAACCATGATCATGGTCCCGATACCCGTGTGCGAGCTCGAGGAGCCCGCGCCGCGCGCATCGCCGCCGCAGTCGGAGCCCGTCGGCGCCGCTGAGGCGTCTCCGTCCGGCGACGTCCACCCGCGCTCGCACTCGCTGCCCTTCCCGCCGGACTCGTCTGGCCCCTCTTCAACAGCCGTGACGCCCCCCAGCCCGCGCCGCGCCTCCGTCCCCGCCGGGCCGCACACCCAGCACCAGCGCCAGCAGCAAGCCCCCGCGTCGCCACGCCGCAAGTCCCTCCTGCACTCGCTCTCCTCGCGGCTGCCTCTCCCGCTGCCGGGGCGGCGCAGCAGCGGCGGTGGCGGCGACGGCGCCTCGTCCTCGTCCTCGTCCTCCTCCGCTCGGCCGCTGCCCAGAGACAGGGAAAAGGATAGGGACAGGATCCGCATGGTGCGCATGACGCGCGGCGAGTACCTGGCGTACTGGGCGCGCGACGCGCGGGGCAAGTACGTGGGGACGGAGCCGCGGGAGCGGGGGCCGGAGATTTGGCGGGAACGGTTGATGAGGGAGAAGGAGGCGAGGGCGTGGGTAGGGGCGGCACCGGGGGCTGGGGCGGAGGACGGTAGTAACGGTGGTAGTAGGGCAGGGAGGCGGTTAAGGGCGTGGTTATAGGACAAACAAAATCCGCGGTTACCTTAGGGCTGGTGTTAGGTGAAATCGCGCCGACAGTGAAAATCGCATCGTGGCCGCGCGACTACAAAATCGCCCGCACATAACCCCCCCTCCGCTTTAAAATACTCAAAAATAGGATCGTAAAAAGCGGAAAGCGCGGCTCTCTATTTCTATATATTTTCGCTCGATTTATAGCGCGGGTTGTTGAAATAATTAGATATTGGTAGAAATCGTGCCGGTTTGGTTTGGTTTGGTTTGTTTCATTTACCCTGACCTCTCCCTGCTA